>OX459047.1:30387779-30590337 GCA_949775005.1 Orthosia gothica | reverse complement strand
GTAGTTTTTTTTTAATACGTCATAAATCGTAAACCGCAATTTACCAAGTACTTTTTTAAGTTTTTTCAACTCATGATGGCTTATAAATATGTTAGGTATTTTGTGTATGATTTTATTGTACAAGTAGGTTTGTGGCTGCTTAATGTTCAATGCCACAACGCACGTTGCACAACGAGCTGCGTAAGATTGTCTAGTTGAGAAATTAATTAGTTTTCCTCCTACGAACTTTGCAACAACACTTTTAAAAACCTCTGCTATATTACTATTGACTTTATAAATTAAGCTTTTAGCATTGTTGACTAATCTTGAGACAAGTTTTATTACGGCAGTAAAAAAGGTGTAAGCTTTCATTACCGGCAATTTTTTTTATCAGTGCCAATTTCACCATTTATATTTGTTGAATTCAGTTGCTTGCAATAGTATGGCTTACAAGACACATGATTACCAAAAACATGATTTGGTCCATTTTATCTTATTGCTTGAATAGTGCTACAGTCATGTCACGACACTCGCGACCCACCCTTATGTCGTTGTCGTGTATGTGTGCGTAGACGTTTTGCGAACTCGGCTCGGAAAAAAAACGGACGTGCTCTCACCTTGGAGTCTAAGACGGCACTGAAAATTTTTCGCGCGCGTGGTCGATTATAAAACAAATTACTGGAGCGTAACGCTCCATACTAAAATGTATGGGGAATAGAAAACAATTTGTGTAGAAAAAATAACAATGTTGAAACGTGGATTACTATCATTTGGTGTGACTTATTAGATAAATAAAACGGTGAACGTCATATTCATACTTTCGTGTCACGATATATCTAAAGAGATTTATATAAAATCTTCTAGAATTATGACAATAGTGCAAATAGAAAAGGTCGATTTAGATGTTTTTGAGAGATTTCAACTTTTTTTTTTTTTTAAATTTAGGATGGTTTTACAAATATCTCGCGGTGAAACTGTTGGCACATCTGTTAAGGTTTTTCATATTTTTTTTTGTGTAATTCAGCGCGGTGAATCTTTAGAAATAACGAAAACTGTAAGTGCCTTTTTAGGTGTTTCTTAAGGACTCGCCTCTTAAAGCACATTGCTAGCTTGACGAAAAAGGAAAGGCAAAAGCGGTCGGCGCGTGGACAACGAGCAGTCATCTCTGTTTAAAGTGGTTTTGGAGCGGGTTCGTCTAAGCGAGCTACGTCCATTAGCCAAAAAAACACCTATAGTACCCACATTTTGCACGTTACGTTTAAGCCCCATGTAATGGAGGGAGAGCTTGTTGCCATAAACCGGGCACAAGTCCAAACTTCAAGCTGCTAATGAGAAATTCGAGATGCAAAAACTTAATAAAGTATTTTCCATCCCTGGAATCAAACCCAGGACCTCATGCACAGCAGTAGCACTTAGAACCAGTCCTTTCATTTATGAACTTACGATCAGGAATCCCTTCGCCGCCCTTCTTGCAGTCTCTATTGAACAGTCTGACACCAGCCGTGTAGGCCATCAGGATTGCTAATTGTGGCAACTTCTCCTGACGAGGTAGCGCTACGAATAGCTTTAGATCCTCCATGCTGAATACACTTTCTAAGGCTGCCATGCCTTCTTTCAACGTCTGAAACATTTTAAAGATTAGGAAAGTATGAAGCTGGAGTGGATAGCTACTAGTTATAACGGGTAGACCAAAAAACGGATGGATTTTTGTTGCGGGAATGCGCTGGATGCGAGAAGCACGGGACAGGTTAATGTGGCGACGCCTGGGGGAGGCCTATGTCCAGCAGTGGACGTCTTTCGGCTGAAATGATGATGATGATGCATAAATATTCGTTATCCACTGCATCCGTTTCGACTGGAAGCTAGTCAGCTTCCAATCGAATCGGATGCAGCGCCATGCAGCTAGTCAGCCTAGAGCTGACTAGCTGAGATAGGAGCTTTTTTGGTCTCGCACAGGGTTTTTATTTTAATATTGTTTAAGTGTATGCTTATTTTCTCGTGTCTCCTGTGCGGGTCACAAATAAATATTTTTCTTTCTTTCTTTCAAGCTAAGAAGGCTAGCCAGTTGATGGGCTACACTGCTAATAGATCAATAAGGTTGGCAGAAATGGCAGTACCTATAATAGTTGACTAGTTTGGAAATATGCTAAACAACCTACTTAATAGTTCTCGATGAAACCGCAGCAGATCGATGAATGATGAGAATGATTATGATGAGGTCGGATAAATGCATTTTCATCAGATTAGATAGAAAAGGAAGTCACTGACAATGTGGTGGTTGACAGGATGCAATGGAAGAAGAAAACAACAGCCTAATTGCGTAAGAGAATTCGACAGTGCAAAGAGTTTGACCGCCATCAATCGACCAATAGAAATGCGAGATGAAAGACGCGATGTGGATTTCCGTCTATGTCGCAATTAGGCTGCAGGTTGCTACGAGCCCTAGGAAGATTGTAAAATAAATGAATACTCACAACAATATATCCAGGATTGCCCAGCCCACTAGCAAGTATGAAATAGATAGAAATCTTCCTGAACAGCTTGTTAAACTCAGGTTCGTCACTATCGTGGGGATCCATCTCTAGGATCTCATTGACTAGTGGTCTCAAGCACTTCTGTATGGTGTCCAGATGCCTTTCAATTAGAACATGAAGCTTATCGTAGTTCGTTTGTAAAATGAACTGCATTTTTAAAATGTTTAGTGCAGTTCCTCCACCTGGAAAATAAGTAAAAGCTGGTTAAAAAATTGTCTGATCTTCATCTTTATTATTTTTTTGTTAAAGAGGTACCTTCAAAAGGCCCCTGGAATTTTGGGGCAAAGGTTAGGGAGTGCGGGCTTGTTACCTCACAAAAACCACTTCGGTGATCACAATTAACACATAGAAGGCATCCCGTGACCTCTGCAAATAATGTTAGGGCACATCGACTTAGAATTGATGAAATTCTGAAATCGCTTGCTTGCCTTGAGTAAGGGTGGTGATTACAGTGGGACAATAACAGGCTGACAAGATTAAGTGATCCCTGCTCGCGGCCTAAGGGGCGAGCATGCAAGGCCTTATTGTCCACTTGGTCGGCGTGTATCCAGCATTGAGATTCCCGCAGCCTAATTGCGTAAGTGAATTCGGCAAGGCAACAGGTTTGACCCCATGAAAGATATATGAACAATTGACTAATCACATTTCCGTCGGGATTTCCGTCTATGTGATTGATCGATGATTCATACTCTTTCATGGGATCAAACCCTTTGCCTTTCCGAATTCACTTACGCAATTAGGCTGCAGGTACAGGTCGATTCAAAATTAAAGGCGGATGTTAAATTCGTTTTAACTGCCTATCCCACGCCTTACCTCCACTGTCACATGACTTTGCTATAGTACTACGTTTAGCATCGTGTTCCGAGCCGCCACTAGGTTTGAATTTACTTATAACACCGATGTAACTACAAAAATATAGATAAAACAGTTACTCAGTACTCACGCATCACCATAGATCCGCATTCCTCCACGAAAAAAGCCAAATTATTCCTGTTGATAGTCTTCGCGAAGAGCTTCCCATACTTGGGGTTGAGCAGTAACAAATCTATCATGTATATCACAAACTCAGGATCAACAGTCACATTATTTCCTTGGCAGTTCCGTGTAATTTCATTCGCCATGTTTTTTATAACGTTCTCGTTGCACGCCATTTTCGTATAAATTAAATAATAGTGAAATAACTTTGAAAAGGTGAGGATAAAAAAATTGTAGTGTGATTATTTGTGATACAGTTGCTAAGCAGTTTTTCGTTGTGTTGGTGATACGGAATGTCTAATCGATGTCACCGATGTTTTTTCATTTATTTGAAACCATAGTGACAAATTGTCACAATGAGCCATGAGCAACAAGCACTGTATAATTAAGTTCTCCGTGAAGCACAAAACATTTTTGCTCTAGCGAGGCAATAAGGCTCCAATTAATTTTGGCAACCAGATTTATTATAATAAAAAAAACAGTGCACTCGCACTGAGCCTCAACAGAAGGCTAGAAGTCATCCAAAGAGCGACGGTGAGGTCTAATCTCCGAGTTTCCTTGCGTTATCGAATCAGAAATTATGATATCCACAGGAAAATCAAGATTAACGACAAGCCCAAAGAATTGCCAAACTTGGCAGTGGGCAGGGTGCATAGCTAGCAGAACGGATGCCCGATGGGGCCGGTTCTGGAGTGGTGACCGCGTACCGAAGACGCAACATTGGAAGGCCTCTACAAGGTGTACCGATCTTCTTTTTCTTCGTATCGATGATTCCACAATTATATACGTTTTGACTAGAATTCAGCCACAACGTCACAGAGAAAATAAAACTACGTTAATTTGCCTCACAAGGTCTTTCAGGGTGCAGGTGTACCGATGACCTAAACCAAAAGCTTCCCAATTATTATTTTTTCAGAAAGTTGGTCTTTGGTCAGATTTCTACATTCAGATTGTTAAAAAGGGCAGTCAAGGATGTGCATCTGGACTGAGAGCCCATTTTTTAAATCGTTGTGTAACGAAGTAAGACTTAAAGGGAAATTTGTTAAAAATAGTAAAAACATAATGCAATGGGCCTAGAATTTCTTAAATGTGAATTAAAACAGTTATGATTAAATTACTTGGGCCCTCAATCCAGACGCGTGCATTAACTGGCATAGCCTAAATCTCAGAAAGTACTATCTCTGGGTTAATCATTTTTATTTAGGAAATTAGTTAAGAATTTCTTAAATATTTTAAGAAATTCCCAAATCTGTAGATTGAGACATTACAGATTTATGGTGGTATATCTAGGGCCCTCAATCCTTTAATGTCTTTACTGAGGAATCTGCAAAACATGAATATATCTGAAGAAATAGATTAATAGGACTTTAATATAGTTTGCTTAGATACTTCTGTGAATTAGTTAAAAAGAAATAATAACTGAAAAGTGAATTGTTAAAAAGTAAATGAGAATAGAATTTTCTAAAACGTCTGAACTGAGAGCCCAATATTTTCGGCTTTATTGACTAGGCTCAACCTCATAGATTAAGTGCAATTAAAATTAGTTTTTGTTACTATTTTTTAATTAAAATTTAACTTATCGTCCGTTCTTCTAAATGCAATACTTTAAGAGAAAATTGATTTTTAATTTTTTGTAGGCGAAAATTATGTAGGGTATACATGGTTTTTTTTTTTTTTTTTTTTTATGTTCACCGATATCTCCGTCAATTGTGGACCGATTTTGAAAATTCTTTTTTTGTATGGAAGAGTATGTTTTGAAATTGGTCCCATTTTAATTTGGTAAAGGTCTGATCAAGAACTTCGGAGATATATAACAGAACTCTTCAATAAATAACGGCAACACTCTCGGGATTGCTGCAATCGCATGTCTGTTTATTGTTTATACCATTTCATAACATAACATCACGCCAGTACGCTCTAAAGGGGTACGCAGATCTCTCATTTCACCGGTTATGATCAAGTTTCATGTTATTCGGATAATCTATTCGGCGTTATAGCCCAAGTAGCACACAAGCTGCTTAAATGGCTTCTGTACAACCTGAATGTTGTATAATAGCTTTTCAAGGGATTTACTATAATACTCAAGTTGTTCAGTAGCGTATTTAATAGTTCTTTAACAGGCATGTTGTACAATAGCCGAACAACGGTAAATATAATTCCAATGAAGATACAAAGGCGTGTCATAGAGTTATTGTACGGGCATTTGATATAAACCAGAGTTATAAATACCTTTTAGAACGCCGCGAGGTCTTATAGAGGGTTTTAGTAGTTAAAAGTGTTTAAATGTAGTTATAAGCTTCCTTTAAAGCGCGTTATGTTGTACATTGTATATTTCTAAACCTGTAAGCTGTAAAATAGAGCTTATTACAGCTTTTGAAACGCTATATCTACAGCAGAGAAATATAACTATATATTCGCCCGTAAGCCGTTATACTCGAGATTTTTACAGCAACTGTACGGTAAATAGCTGAATAAGGCAAGAAAAACACGCTATAAACAGCTAAAAGAAAATAAAAACCGTTTCTATGGTCACTTTAACAGCTGGAGCGAGAGAAGAGTGTTTTACTAATTTAATTGCTTCATTGTGACTCCATTTTGTGAAAGATTATCGTACATTTATCATGGATAGCAAAAAAGCGTGGCAATTAAGTAAAAGACATGCTAGTGTGAGGAAAAAGATTAGCAAAGAATATGGGAATATTATTAATAATCGACCAGAACATAGTCCCGGCAAAAAAATTGGAAACACTAGCAATCAAGAGAAGCTTCAAGGAAATTCGTCTAATATTACCGTAACTTGCAATAGCGGTTTAGCTGACAATATTGTTGCTAATTTCGAAGAAGTTGTGGCAGGTGACGCTGCATCAAATAATTTTATCAGTGTTGAAAACTCTAACAGTCAAGTGTGTGTTGAAAATAAAGAGGGTTCCGTAGGTTTAAATTCTGCGACTAATGTAACCTGGAGCAGTGATGTAGCTGACAGTATTAACTGTGACTTCCCAGGAATTGAGGCCGAAGTAATTGCTGAAGAATCCGTAGATGACACTGCATCAACTAATGACGACTGTGCTGATCTCAGCAGTTCAGATACAGATACTGCCGAGTCTACTAGTGATTTCATAAAGAACGTTGATTTTCGCAATGAATTACGAAAATGGGCAGTTAAATTCAATATATCGCATGTAGCATTAAGACATTTGTCAGAAATTTTAAATAATACTTTTCCAAATATTTTGCCTAAAGATCCTCGGACCATATTGCATACCGCTAGAAATATAAATTTAAAGCCGATTGCAGGCGGTGGTGTATACTGGCACAATGGGGTTATGACTCCTCTCACAAAAATTCTACGTTCTTGGGCCCCAGATGAAATACCAGAATCTATTTCCTTAAATTTTAATTTTGATGGGCTTCCTATTCATAAAAGTTCAAAACAAGAATTCTGGCCAATTCTCTGCAATATTTTTGAAAAAACTGAAGTAGAGCCGTTTATAATTGGTATTTATTGTGGGAGCAGTAAACCAAAAGATCTAGATGCCTATTTAAATGATTTTGTAGAAGAGATGCTACCGCTACTGGAAAATGGAATTCATATTGAGGAACTTGGCAAAACAATAAAAATAAATATTAGATGTTTCATTTGTGATTCCCCTGCGAGAGCTTTCTTCAAGGGTGAGTAATAAATAGTATTCTTAGGTTACCAATTTTTTAAATTACTGTAACACACTTAACCTAATCACTTTTTGTTTTTATTTCAGGGGTTTGTAATTTCAACGGTCGACATGGATGTTTGAAATGTAGTACAGTTGGCGATTATTCTCATAAATCTCATACAGTTATCTTCCCTCAAACGAGATGTCCTGTTAGAACAGATTCTAATTTCCGTCAGAAAATGTATGGAGCACACCATAAAATTAATTCTCCTTTATTGAAACTTCCGATCGATATGGTACAGGATTTTCCTGTCGGTGACTCGCTTCATTTGATAGACTTAGGAATTATGAAAAGATTTTTGATTGGCTGGCGTGATGGAAATTTCGGTAAATATTTAACAAAATGGTGTGCAAGAGACAGTTACAATCAATGTTTTCTTAAGGCAATGCAAAATGCCCTCAGAAATTCATAGAGCAGTAAGACAACTAGACACTCTGGCTCATTGGAAGGGGTCAGAATTTCGTACGTTCTTCTTTTATTTGAATGTAGTGATACTACCAGACGTACTCAGTCCTGACGTCAATGAACACTTTTTGTTATTGTTTTGTGCAATAGCCATTTGCTCTACGCAGAAGCATCGATATCTTTTACAATTATCAAAGACTCTACTATATAATTTTGTGGAACGGTATAAAGATTTTTATGGTGTTGATTATATAACGAGTAACGTGCATAATCTCACACACATTACAGACGAAGTCGAAAGATTTGGACCGTTACAATCGTTTAATGCTTACCCTTTCGAAAACAAATTATATGTAATAAAAAATATGCTGCGACAAGGAAACAACGTACTTCCCCAAGTAGCTAAAAGGTTAGGTGAAGGTGACTTATTTGTTGAAAAAGAAATTAAAACCTTTAGACATTCGGAATGTGTGATAATAAAAAATAAATCCCGTTCTATACTGAAATTCCAAAATTTTGTGATTTCTTCTAAACCTCAGGACAAGTATTTTATGACGAAAAATAAAGATATAATTGAATTTAAAAATGTGATTGATGATACAAGAGGAGCGTGTATTTATGGTAACAAGTTGCTAAATAAAACAGATTTATTTCACACTCCAATAAAATCTTAATTTCTCAATATATATAAAGCTTCGACACTTTCAATACTTGATGTTATTGTAACAACCCAGGATATTATGTGTAAATTAGTGTGCATTGAACATAAAAGAGAACTTTATGTTTTCCCTTTGTTACATACATTTTTATAAAATAAAACAATGTAAATCTTAATAATTGTTTTAATTTAGTAATAAACTTACTAGAATTACAAAATCAACTGGCATCCCTACTATCTGGCGTACATAGAAAAAATCAAGTTGTCGCTCCAGAAAATATAACGTTTATCTTTGTAGGTAATTGTCAAAGATACCTTTGACTTCTCTTCTTTCTACTACTGAGGGACGTAAAATCGTAATAGTGAGCCGGTCAGCATGTTGACTTTGCCGACAAGTATCGTTCTTCAGTATTTTAATTCTTAATTATAAGTTTTCTGAACTGCTTGGCCAATTCGTAACGTCACTTAGTGGTAGAATGTTAAATGAAATACTTAGAAATAGGTTTCTCTGAGTGGGTAGAAGGATTTACATCACTATTTTAGGAACTCTTGAAGTAAAAAGATAATATTCTTATAAAAACTAGTCATAATTAAAACTCTGAACATGAGTCTCTTATAATAATAACTAATAAAAAAGGAAACGTGTTTGAGCTTAAGTTAGTAAATCGTTACAATAATAAGGTACATGGCAACGGAATAAAAATAGGTAACATAATTAAATAAAATAAACTTATAAATTCAAATCAACTTATCAAAGAACAAAAATTTCAATTTGGTATTTTCGTTTGGTAAAAAGGATAGTTATTACAAAATCAAGTTAAATCAAGAACATTTTAAATCAGCAAAGATAGTCTTCCTCTTCCTCTCCGTTATCGCGTACTCTTTCTATATTTGCAGAGCCTTCGGTGGTATCATTAGCCGGTTGGTCATCAATAACAGGTATATTTATAGTTTCAGTTCCGATACCTTCAATTATATTTGATGTATCAGTAGTCTTCTGCTTTTTAGCAGACTTCACTCCTTTGAGCCTATTTCTCTTTGTTGGAATTCTTTCATACTTGACAGAGTTCCTTTTCTTTGCATTCTTAAGAATGTTTTTAAAGAAGGTTTCATTGGTTTCTTGAGTGTAAGAAGTATCCCAATGATTGATCATCTCAAAAAAGAAATTTAAAGTATTCTTAAAACATTTGAGGCTTATTTTAACGTAGTCGTCACGGCAACTTCCCGACCAGGAACATTCACACAGAAAGTCTCTTGAAAAAAGTACATCCAAAAATCGGTACGCACAATTTGTTCCATGTCCTTCACCACTTGAACATATAAATAAGCATGATTTTTTAAGTTTCTTCTTATAATCCTTATCAGAAAGTAGCTGTTCCATTTGCTCTAGATCTTTGACGTTTTTGTTTTGCTTCAAAATAAATGAGTCGGTTTCAGCACTTGAAGCGTCTCTTAGTGATACTGTATTCGTGTTAAGGTTTCAATTCAATTTTTCAGTTCAATTTTCAATCTTTGAGAAGGATTCTTCCATCTGAACGGAAATGCTTGCTAATTTATGTATTTTTTTTTTTTGATTTTCTATTATCTGATTAGTAATATCAAATAAGATAGATTGATTCTGCAGTATATATTGTATATCACAATTTGGTTCCTGTATTGTCGCAGCTTGAGTTCCTGAGTTGCCAGAAAGTATTATATACGTTTCGCCAGGTTGAGATTCAGAAGCATTCCTGGCGTCAATTTTAGCTGTTGAAGTATTCCCGCAGTCTTCTTGTAATACCTGAAAGACATGAGATTTAGATTTTATTTTGACATTTGATCTAGCAAAGTGCGAGAGAAACTATTACCATTACGTGTTCATTATATCGATCTAAATTACGTTAATTTTACTATGATGAAAATAACCTTTACTTAAAAGTTCTAAATGTCTAAGTTCTCATTTTATTGTCTAAAGGTAGGTAGGTATATAATGAAATGACAAGGGCATACTGCAAAAAGGGGCTCAGGGTATTTTTTTCGATTTCGAGATAATAATGCACAAATGTCGGTTGCAAATAGCGGATCGACAAAAATTAAGGACATACTTTGCTCACAAACTCTTTCGTACTTAGATGCAATTAATGTTTTCATAATTAAAAGTTCAAATAATTAGACTATATGTTATCTGTAAATATTTAATTGATTGTATATAAACAAGAAATATTGCAGTAAGAGTCCTATTTAATTAGTAGAGTATAAATAGAAACATACAAACGAACAATGAGAAAGTGTAAGAGGGAATTAACGGGTTTTAAGATTCTGACAATGGACCCCTAAATAAAATGACTCTTAGAATATCAATAGTCCGTTGTACAACCTTAGACTCTTAAAAGAATATATTAATTGCTGATGTACACCTAAAAAAGTACAATAGAGCGTCAATACCACATTTGTAGAACCGAAAGGTCTACAACGGTGGATACTAGCGGCTTAAATCGATAGAACGGTTCTAATAAACACTGAAGGCTCTTGTAACCGAGACGCCATTAATAGTTTATGATAAAAGCAATTCACATGATTATTTATAATTTTTTAACATCATAAATATGTTTAAAAATCGAATTCACGCCCCTCTTTCTCACCCAGGATTCTAAAGAAACTACTTATAAAGCTAAACTATCTTATATAAACTAAATTTAGAATTCAAACCCTATAATTAAATGTACTTTTTATACAAAAAACTGCATAAATAGCAGGCGCGTTAAAATTTTAGCTAAAAAATATGTATATATTTACAATAAACTGGTACTCGCACTGGTATTATGCATGCATAAAAGAAAAATCAACACTTACTTATTTTTTAATTATTTTCAGTCGTATCCATCCATCCAGTAGTCCATTAATCACTTTCCATTGGCACTAAGTCTTTGTTGAGATGGTTAATTTCCCCAAAATATTGCTACCGTATACGTAATACAGAACCGTAAACTCTAATTCAGAGACACAGACGCATCTAAATAAGATGCGAGCGCTATAGTTGCGCTACAAGAACTTTTTTTAGATACTTAGGCGCACACTATCGCTCGCATATCATCTTTGTATTTCCGTACTAACACACATTTACGAACATTGTAGAGACACTGTACAACCTCAGACCGTATAAATCTGGGCCTCTTTCGGAGGTACAGCGGCGCTATATCCGCTTGTACATCTACTGTAGAACTTGTTTATGGAGCCAATGGCGTTATTAAGAACTTCTAACCGGCCAGTGTACGGCTTGTTATAGAGCTTATGTGCTACTTGGGAGGGACCTTAGGAAACAACTTGCGTATCTATTGGGTAGGCAAAACTAAAAAGGGAAAAATAAAAAACTTTTTTGCAAAAAAATACTACCGACTTCCAAATGAAAAACTACAAAGTGAAAAATAACTTAACTCTTGGAAGTCGGTGTCCATATCGAAAAAAAATGGTACCTACGGAAGACACCGACTTCCAAGAGTTAAGTTATTTTTCACTTTGTAGTTTTTCATTTGGAAGTCGGTAGTATTTTTTTGCAAAAAAGTTTTTATCAGTTACTTGTTTTGTTCACAGCAAGCCGCACCTATTCAGCTCAGCGATCAACTTCTCGGCCCGAAATTGCTTGCTCAAACAAAACCCTGCACAGCTTTCCCACTATAGCCTTGTTGATCCTAATGGGATTCTGCGTTGGAAGGCCTTCCACTAGGTAGAACGGTGACCTAGTTAAGGTTGCTGGAATCCGCTGGGTGCGAGACGCGCATGACCGGTCGATGAGGGGACACTTGGGAAGGCCTATGTTCAGCAGTGGACGCCTGTCGGCTGAAATGATGATGATAATGAAAAAAGTTATGAGTTCCTGATGATGTTCAGGTAAAAGAAATAACACACCAGTAGACATTTTCATGATATTTATTCAATTCGTCCGTCTCGAATACAACCTCAGTCTAGTAAATAATTCGACTTACATTAACTCCTGCGTCGTCAGGCGAGCCTCAATGATTCAGGCATACACTTATAATAGAGAAAATAGGGCATCTTATCAATCAATTTGTATGCTACTGCTGAACGACCCCATTTAAAATTGATGTTAAACGAATATTAACTTTGTGCAGCTGTAAATTACGTTGATTTCAGAGTAACTACTAAACACGCAAACACGCAATTTGAACTTTACGAGATGGTATTGAAATATTTTTATTCACACAGCCGGAATGAAATCAAATCAAATCTTCAACTATTTTTACGTTGCTCAAATAAAGACAATCGCCAAAATCATGTAACATTTTTTTAAGATGGCAAAAGCGTTGCCATCTTATAAAATTAATTAAGTTATTGCTGTATCACACTCAAGGCAAGTAGAGTCGACTAAATTGAGAACTACTTTCTTCTTTGAAGTAGGTTAAAAACTCTTTTGACTGACCGAAAACACCCCAGATTCGCAACAGAATCAACTCCGACCCAACTTCTTTTTAGGGCTCACGTTTGACCACTATCTAACCAATTGGTTAGCGATGATGTGGTCGAGAATGGAGCACATTGGCCTAGAATGTAACCTATTCAATCTGACCGGAAAAGGTGGATCAATGAACCGATGAACTACTGAGGGCTGCTAGTGTCGACTGGATGCAAGACGCACAAGATTGGTCGATGTGGCGACGAATAGTTCTAACTATGATTCTCAGCTAAATTTGAATAAATGCCTATTGATGTTGACTTACATCCTTACTTATATTTCCAGCTTCTCCAATTGATTGGTAAGACAGCCCTAGCTGACTGTATTTACAATGTATGAACTTATACTAAAGGTAAGGGTTGTCAAGAGACAACAAGCTGCTACGACATGTAGGACAATTAAATATAAACTTATCATGATCAGTAGGTATATTACTATTTTGTTGGGCTGTCAAATTAATTTTGGTATTGTACAGTGGTGTATTTTAAATAAATACTGGCTTGATGTTACGCCATGTTTACCAAATAGACCGATAGCGCTAGGTTTTGAGGTTTCAAAAATATTAAAGTTGTTTGTGTTTCGCATATAGTTTCCAGACCATTTGCCCAACCTAATACCTTAGTTTGTGTCATCTTAGGTATTTGCATATGTAGAAATTTAGGTATTTGTCTTTTCGACCAGTATTGGACGAAAAGAAAATTAGAGATGAAAATTTTACTTTCACGATAATAACGAAGTAGTAAATGATGTACTTAGGCATTTTGTGTCACATCTATCCACGATAATCCTAATACTTAACCAATACCTAACATGTCGGCCAACTAGCTCAAAAGAATATTACAATAGGTTAAATAGGTGTTACGCGTTTTAGAGTACTGATATCTGTTGGTTAAAATATTTTGTGTCGAATTCATCCACGACTTTTATAGATATTTTATTTTTTTATTACAACACCCTGTAAAATCCACAAAAGAAAATGCAAGTTATTAGAGTTTACGTGTTTTTGATTATTATGGTGTAACAAAACCCTGTGCATAATTTGTGTCGTTTTTATCCACGAAATCTTATTATTAAAAAAAAAACACTAGACTTCTTCGCACGAAGGGCGAGCGCGGAGAAAAGCGCGGGAATGCGCGCGGCGGGTGCCGGCCAGCCAGACTCGCGGCGCGTATATTTATTTTCTCAAAAATGGTATGTAATGTTGACATAACATCTCTAAAAAGTATCCAGAAAGTGAACTCTACCGGAGACTATTCACAACTGTCCGGTAAGAAGCGAGATTTTAAATTTGGAATCTCCTACTGTCCAGTAAGTAAGTATGTAATTTACTTACTGGACACTTGGTCATCCTTCATCCCTTTTTTTTTTTATGGCTTCGCACGGTTTAGGTCATCCTCTTTAGATCTGCTTAGAAAAAAAAAACATAGTACCAGACACAGATTAGAGTTTAGCCATTATAACATGGTTAGAGGGAGGCTCCAAATATATATCTATCTCTTTTTGGTATGACATTTTATGAGATACATAATATATTTTGGAGCCTTAAACATCCATTTTATTGTCTGTGACACTTTTTTTTTTTTTTTTTTTATGGGTCTGTGACACATAACGCGACGCAGAAAAAGTATGCACGTTGCGTTTTGTACTTAGTAATGTTGTAGAAGTATAGTGTGGGATTTTATGTTTGTATTTAGTCATTTCAGTTTATAAATCATGTTGGATTAAAGAGTCCGTTAATCAAGATGTACAACAAACAAATATAAATGCCCCCGGTAAATCGATCACAATATCTATCAGTAATTGCCCTAATATGAATGTAACCTTCAATATTAATTAAACGAATTTGTTGTTAAACTTTCTTTCATTTTTGAGAAAAGCATTATACAAACCTCAACCAGTAAGAAAGCCATCCTGGCCTCGTATATAACCGGACCTCACCTGCGGTTCGGTCCGGTTAACTCATACTCGGCCAGGAAGGCTTACTTACTGGATTCTGCTGTAATGTACTATTACATTAGGTCTTTGCGAGTTGCAACAAACAAGTGCGTACGTTATTTATGATGTATTTGATTGATTAATACACACTTGCACTAAAAACTTAAGACGGTACCCTGACCAAAAAATCGGCATGCGATATGAGCATTCCTATTGGTCTAGCGGCACTGGTAGCGCATGAATTACAGTAGTGAATACGCCCAGATTTTAGAATAAAATCATTATAAAATCGAATTTTGGTCTTTTCAAAAAAAAAATTCTACAAAAATGTTCGTTATTAAATTGTCTATCTATTAGTGTTAGTACAAAAAATAATTAATTAACACTTTACGAGGAGATGCATAATATAAATTTTTTTTTTTCGTTTTTATGTTTTTTTGGAAGGAGATTAGTGAAATATATAAAACATTTGAAAAAAAACTAAATCTACCATTTTAGAATCAATATTGTGTAGAAATTTAATATATTTTTATTAATTGATATTTCTTTATAAATAATGAGTAGATAGCTCCTAAAAACAGCACAAAAATGGCTTGCGCGGCGTTTTGCTCGGGGTACCGCCTTAACTAAGAATTAGTTGCTAACACGAGGTTAAATTGACATTAATGTATAACAAACTGTCAATTTAACCTAGTGCTAGCAACTAAATCTGAGTTAAGTTTTTTGCGCAAGTGGGCCTTAACAGTTAGTTATGAAGCCGTGAAAGACTAAAATGGAATATAATCTAAATATAATAAATGTGTTATATCGACACCCAATATATAACCCAATACAAAGTAACTCAATATGGCATGGTTTTCAACACAGTTTTTTTTTTTTTGCAAGGTTTTTTGTTTAACAGCTGCAGGCATAAGTTGTTCTGTACAATTTCAGGTTTCATGTTAATAATTTTAATTGCTTTCTCAGTTTTAATAAAACTACTGCAAGTATGATTTTTGATTTGATATGATTTTTGATGTACAGATTTTAAGTTTAATATGAAAATCATTGTAAATACCGTTACAATGCAAATTGTCCGGAATCCAGACCGATACCAGTGGTGTCTAATCCCATACAAAGAAACCGAGCCGACGTACTTTACTGATTATACTGATTATTTTATGTACACCAATCGCGTTCGGTTCCGTTATACGGATAAAGATGGTGATCTATCTATCGCCGTGGAAAGGCACCGAACGCGATCGATTTACAAAAAAATTATTGGTATAATCAGGTGAAAAACGCTAGTTACGTCGGCACGGTTTCCTAGTATGGGATGAGGCATCTGTATGTATATAATACTAGATTATATTATCTGTGTCGCTACTCTGTGTCGACAAGTTCACCTTGGGTAACGGCTAACTTATGTCGGAAAATAAGGCCTTCAACAGCGCTGCCAAGTCCTGCAAAAAGGTGTTGCAAAGGTCTCGGTCCGACCACATTACTAACATGCCACATAACTACAGTCGAATAGGGACATAACTTGCGTCTTACCCAGTAGGTAATAAAGAGTTTCGGTCCCTGAGTAAGTCGGTTGAGTTGAACTTCTGCCATCCCTCACTACCACCACTGCTGAAACCCGACTTCGCTGAGGAGAAGGCAAACTTATTTGCCTTTTTTTGCCGAATCTTTGCGTCTGCATTCTGGTGATGCGTGGCCCCTTATTTCTCCTGGTGAGACATATATGTCGGACATTCGCATCCATCAAAATGACGTTCGTAGAGTGCTGGGCAACCTCGACTTGAACAAAGCTGACCCCGACGGTATACTAGCACTTGTTCTTAAAACTTATGCGCCCGAACTGTCTACGATCTTGACACTTCTATTTCGCCTTTCGTATGAAACTGGAAAAGTGTCGAATGCTTGTAGGTAAGCTAACGTACAACTCCAAGAAGGACAGTTGAGCTGATCCGGATAATTACAGACCTCTACGTGTGCTTAATATTAAGCTCTTGGCATACCTAGAAGCTAATGACATCCTAAGTGATTGCCAATACGGCTGCCGCCGAACTCGTTGTATGCCATTCACATCTGGAGTGAGGCAATCGAAAGGCACGAGGAGGCGCTTGCCGTCTCCCTCAAAAACTCGAAAGCTTTCGATAGGGTCTGGCACGGAATCCTTATTAGTAAGCTTCTTTCATTAGGTCTGCCTGGTGATGGTATGTGTGATTGAATTGTAGAATTCGAGTGGTTATAGATGGGTGCTCGTTGGACCAATTGGATATTAATGCTGGGGTCCCTCAAGGGTTGGTACTCTCAGCAACGTTATTTTTGCTGCATATAAATGATCTGCTAAAAACTTGGGCATGCAGACGACAGCACTGTTGCTGAGAGGTACTTCTCCTTTGTGAGGCTGTGGTGGAGCGTTTGAGCTTATCCTTGAAGCCAGTATCCAAATGTGGTGATGCCAATTTGGCCAGGTTCTATGCTGCTAAAATCCAGGCGTGTCTTTTCTCTGTTAAAATGAGCTAATTCCACTCGGCTCCTTCCTCCGAGGTGTAAACGTACCAATAATGGACCATCTTGGAATCCATCGGAGCTTCTTGTCGCAACTTTTAGCACGATCCTCAATTTTGGGCCATACATTGAGGCAAAGGCTCAGCTGGCTGCTATAAAGTTGGGTATCCTCGCAAAGGAGAAAGAGGAGGAGAGGGGTATGCTCGGAGTTTCCTTGCGTGATCGAATCAGAAATGTAAAGATCCGCAAGAGAACCAGGGTTACCGACATAGCCCGAAGAATTGCCAAACTTAAGTTGCATGGATGCACCGATGACCTGGTAAAGGTTGCGGGGATCCGCTGGTTACGAGATGCATGGGACCGGTCAATGTGGCGACGCTTGGGGGAGGCCTATGTCCAGCAGTGGACGTCATTCGGCTGATATGATGATGATGATGATCCTCGCAAAGGTGAGACGGTTCTTCACGCCAGAACAGTTTTTCAAGTTGTATCAAGCGCAAGTTCGATGATGTATGAAGTACTTATCTCATTTCTGGGACGGATCTGCCAAATACCAGCTTGATGCACTTAAGTTGATACAAAAACCGGCCAAGAAGCTCATCAGCGATGAGGCACTGGTAGAGTCAAAGCTCTAGAGCCTTGAACATCATTGCCAGCTTATCGGTTTTTTATCACCTGCATTTCGGGGAGTGTGCAATGAAATTACATGATCTCATTCCGCCTAGCTCGTTTCGTTCCATTCCCGTTCGTAGAACATAGAGCAGTGATGGCCCAGTGATAACAGATTACATAAAGTTAAACCAATGTATAACTAAAGTTACAATGTTATTCATATTGGGTGTCGATATGTGGTCTCATACTGGACGTTAATACAGTGATTGTTAAAAAAGGGGATTATTAAAGTTCATAGAATCGAGCATTGTAAGGGATGACGGAAAAGCCGAAAAAAAGTCCTTGTTTAAAGGACCGTGATGAAATAAAACTATACATAATCACTATCACCACACATATCTGGAGTTTTTTTTTTCACTTCGTGTATTATTTTTTTTGCTAACTGTACACTACCTACTCGAAGTGTGGCACGGGATATTGAGAAGCAGTATAACGAAAAAGCGGTAGGTAGGTAGGTGTATCTACCTACCTACCGCTTTCAGGTTCAAATTGGAAGCGAATTAAAGCGTAAATACAAGAAAATAATTGACCACATTGACCGTCTTCTAAGCATGGACCATTAACTTTCGTAGGTAAGACAGATTGCAGACGCATGATTTGTACAAAATTCCCACGTCATTATTTTTATCTCTATAGGTTACAAATTTGTTCATTACGTAGCGGAGATAAAAGTCAATCAATACTCAATATAATAGTTATGTTATTTATTTATATTATGAACGCTACGCATCTAAGAAGAAATCGTACTGAACGAACGTGTGTGCGTGCGTATGCCGCCTGGCCTCCTTCGCCCGGCCTCCTGCGCCCGCTTCGACCGCTACCATTGTTTTTGTGTTTTATTCATATAAAGGTACATATCGTGCATGAAAATGACACAAATTTACAATGTCGATTTTTCATGCATTTATGATATTGATTATGTTAACTCTAATGATTGTAATATTTTTTTGAAGCGTTTGTAGCTTGGAAAAACAAAATAATTAAAAATCTTAAAATTGCGTGGCCTAATTTGGCACAAATTTAATTAATAAGGATATGTAAGTGATCTGAGAAAGGAAATAGTAATTTCATAAATTGTAATATTTTTTTTGCACTATTTTTACACACTGACCCCTATGCCAGTTTGCACTGGACGAATATGACACAAATTGGGTTTACACACTCCGCAGACTATCCTAGATATGATAGCATAATTATTTTAAACTTTAATTTAATTTTGCCAGTTTTGATTTGAATAAAAATAATCAACCACAAATCATCGAATTACTGAAAATGCAAGTAACAGATGTGACACAAAACGCAAAAATAAGCTACATAGGTACGACTGTATCCACAGGCAAGAAATAAGCAACTTTAGATTTTTTTTAACTTATGACATCAAAATAGCCTAGAGCTATCGGTCTAAAAAATTAACACGCCTTCCAAGGAGCTCGTTACAGAAGACATGCTACACTGATGATCTTAAAAGTCATCTCTCTATGCAAAATACTGCTATTCTAGCTGCATCCGGTAAGACTGGAAGCCGACCTCAACATAGTTGTGAACAGAGCTGGGCAAATACATGCCTTGCTTTAATTAAAATACAAAATACTATCTCGCATGTATTTGAAATACAAAATATTTGTAAGTCGTGCATTTTAAATTACAATTATCAAACACAGTATTTTAACTATTTTTATTGAAAATACAAAATACAGTCGATCATCTATCGTGACATTCATACTAATAAACTTAATTAATACACAGAAGTTTAGTGAAAATAACAATTTGAAATGAAAATGATAATTGACAAGATACTTGGCAATTTAAATACCACAGCTTCAGGTATTTGAAAAACCAATTGCATGTTTAAGAAGTATTTGAATTACAAGTAGTTCAAATCCCTACTTTTCACAACCAGGGTTGGGCACCCTGGTTGTGAAAAGGCTAGGTAGATTGATTTTAACTTACTCCGTAGAATATCACATCATACCATGATCAATTTGACGCCCAGACACAGAAATTCAAGCTGCATTACCTACATGCAGATTAAATGTACAACTATAAAATATGTGATTGGCAAGTATTTATCGTATAATATTCTAGTACGCATATATGCAATAATGAGACTTATTTATTCTATGGTAACAAACAACGTATGGACTACATAAAACATAGGTATGCAAAAATAAATATGTAGACCAATGTAACACAAAAGTGGTGTTGCTTTATTTCCACTTAATCAAAGATAACAAAAGCAAGTTACGAGAATATTGTTTTGTGCAGAATCGATGCCAAATGATAGTCCTGCGCTCAATACCCAACCCTTTGAGAGAGAAACTCAGCAAAAGATGAGAATATTATTTTGTGCAGAATCGATGCCAAATGATAGTCCTGCGCTCGATACCCAACCCTTTGAGAGAGAAACTCAGCAAGAGACGAGAATATTGTTTTGTGCAGAATGGATGCCAAATGATAGTCCTGCGCTCGATACCCAACCCTTTGAGAGAGAAACTCAGGAAGAGACGACAATATTATTTTGTGCAGAATCGATGCCAAATGATAGTCCTGCGCTCGATACCCAACCCTTTGAGAGAGAAACTCAGCAATAGACGAGAATATTGGTTTGTGCAGAATCGATGCCAAATGATAGTACTGCGCTCGCTCGATACCCAACCCTTTGAGAGAGAAACTCAGCAATAGACGAGAAAATTGTTTTTTGCAGAATCGATGCCAATTGATAGTCCTGCGCTCGATACCCAACCCGTTGAGAGAGAAACTCAGCAAGAGACAAGAATATTGTTTTGTGCAGAATGGATGCCAAATGATAGTCCTGCGCTCGATACCCAACCCTTTGAGAGAGAAACTCAGGAAGAGACAACAATATTGTTTTGTGCAGAATCGATGCCCATTGATAGCCCTGCGCTCGATACCCAACCCTTTGAGAAACTCAGCAAGAGAGGAGAAAATTGATTTTTGCAGAATCGATGCCAATTGATAGTCCTGCGCTCGATACCCAACCCGTTGAGAGAAACTCAGCAAGAGACGAGAATATTGTTTTGTGCAGAATCGATGCCAATTGATAGTCGTGCGCTTGATACCCAACCGGTTGAGAGAAACTCAGCAAGAGACGAGAATATTGTTTTGTAAAGAGAAACTTTACAAAACAATTTTACTCCATCCCCCATAAAATCGAATGATGATGACTACGATTCTGATGACTCTGTCAAAGATAAAAATTACGAAGCCATAGAAAATGATCGAAAAACTGACGAAGAAGAAATAGAAACCCAAATCTACAAGAGAACGTTCCAAAAAATCTCTTCGACGACACTCCATGGATACCATGACATCAAATAGCCTGCCTTTACAGAAACGATGTATGATCACAGAGGCGAACTTTAGTGTTTCCGTAGCAACACATTTTGCTTCAGAACAGGTTACCCAAGTATCAAACTACCTACCACCTAAACGATAAAAATTTAGCACGTGCCTAAACCAACGAAAATTTGAGAAGCAGTATCAAAAACTCACTATAAAATTAATAATAACTGTGACAACAAATGCCTTAAATAATGTTCTTCTATTTTTAGTAGGTACTGATGAACGTGAGAGTATACCAGTATTGGCACATAACACGTTCAGAGATGAGGGTGTTTGTGAGATCACACTGTACCAGCTAAACCTAGAAACATCGACGACACCACCGCGCATGAAGCTCGCGCATCGCACACTGACTACACTACACTGAGGCGCCCGCGCCGTTAGCGCGGTATTTACGTGTCGCGGTACCTACGTTCTAGGGATCAGCAGGCGAGTGAGCTTGCTCGTAATTGGTTGAGCTATAATACCTTTATACCTACAGTGATACCCGAAATGTATATATAGGCTAAGACATTTTAGAATAAATCATTGTGTGAAGAAATACTAACGCTATTTTATTTACGACTACCCTCGGTAAATTGGTGACCCCGACGTGATTCCGACCATCGTTCTCCAGCCATTATCATGGATTCCGAAGAGATCGAGGCTATCTTCGTCAAAGCCCGTATCCCTACGTTTTGGCGTGACAAACCAACATTATGGTTTGGTCAATTTGAAACGGTCGCCAACCCACAGAAGCCCAGCGATGAGTCGAAATCAGCTTGTTGGTGGCACATCTCGAGAAAACGGATGTTGAACAAATTAGTGACATTGTCATGTCCAAATCCCGCACAGGCAAGTACGAGGAAGCCAAGAAAAGGTTACTTTCCGTGTACGAAGAATCGGAAACCCAGCAGCTGCAAAAGCTCCTCA
Organism: Orthosia gothica; assembly: GCA_949775005.1. NCBI lineage: Eukaryota > Metazoa > Arthropoda > Insecta > Lepidoptera > Noctuidae > Orthosia > Orthosia gothica. The sequence goes on along the minus strand of OX459047.1, from coordinate 30,568,244 downwards.
ACGAGATGGAACTTGGAGATCAAAAGTTGCAATCCCAAAAAGAAAACACACCACAGGACCAAATACGGACGCTCAACTGGCGATTGTATGTCACGCACTGCTGGGGCGAAGCCATCGAGAGACACGGCGAAGCACTTGCTGTATCGCTAGATATCTCAAAGGCCTTTGAAAGGGTCTGGAACGCAAGTCTACTCAGTAAGCTTCCTACTTATGGCATCCCCGCTGGTTTTTGTAGCTGGATAGCACTTTCTTAGTGAACGGTCTATCCGAGTAATAATTGACGGCTGCTCCTCTGACCTAATGGCTATTGATGCCGGAGTTCCTCAGGGGTCTGTTCTCTCTGCAACTCTTTTCCTGCTGCACATCAATGACCTACTTCAGCCTGGTATTGTTGGGTACGCAGATGACAGAACTGTTTCAGAGAGATACTTGTCCAGCGCAAAAACCAGCGCGGATGAAGTTCGTTCCTTAGAGAGAGGCTATGGTGGAGCGGACAGATTTGACCTTAAGCCTTGTCTCCCAGTGGGGTGATGACAATCAGCAGCCTAATTGTGTAAGTGAATTCGGCAAAGGAAACAATCTGGTTCTTTCCCAAAAACACAATAGTTGAATAAAGATTAAACTTTTTTGTGTATGTGTGTGTTTTTGGGAAAGAACCAGATTGTTTCCTTTGCCGAAATCACTTACGCAATTAGGCTGCTGGTCTCCTTTAACGCCACCAAAACACAGGCGTGTCTTTTTACCGCTAAAAGGACTATTTTCGATCAAACGCCTACTTTTCGAGGTGCGTATGTTCCTGTGACTGATCGGCTCGTATTCTTAGGCATGGAGTTGACATCCAGTCTCAACTTCGGCGCCTCCATTGAGTACAAAGCCTAAATTGCGGCCAAAAAACTGGGCATCCTAAATAGAGTGAAGCAATACTTTACGCCTGGACAACTTCTAACCCTATACAAAGAGCAAGTCCGATCCTGCATGGAATATTGCAGCCACCTTTGGGATGGCTCACCTAAGTATCAGCTTGCCGCGCTTGACTCGGTGGAACGCAGAGGCTCATCGCTGACTTTGAACTGGTGGATGCCAAGCTTCACAGCTTGGCTCATTGCGGCAAGGTTGCCTGCTTGTCGGTCTTCGACAGACTGTACATCGGTGATTGTGCTCAAGAACTCCACGACCTCATCCCACCAGCCCCCTTCTACCATGGGACATCTAGACGCACTGCAAGCTACCATTCTTAAAACATCCTTCATAATGCACACAGCGAATGAATGGAACTCACTACCTGCGTCTGTTTCCGAACGCATTCAACCCGAATCTCTTCAAAGTTAAGAGTGAACAGGCATCTTCTGGGTAAGCTCACTCCATCATCGACTGTCTCTGTCACCTCTGACCTAGACTAGAGTTAAGAGCAAACCCATCACAAATAAAAAAAAAAAGAATAATAACCCGAAGTTTCTCTTTACCAAAACCAGATGGCACTTTAGCCTCCGCGTGTAATTATTTTTTTTGACCACGTTGTGTTTCGAAAAGACCAACGCTAATATTCTTTCTAGCTGGCTCGACGACAGCAAAGATACGAAAGACAAACGGGGCAAAAATACTAAAACTCATCGAATCTTTCAACCCATCTGCACCACATTATCGTCGTGAGCATGGCGTTATTTGCCATGTGAAAATAACTTAATTTAATGTACAAAACACCCCGGCGGCATAAAATTTGGATACGAAATAAATAGAACACACTTGAAAAGCATGAATATATCGTTTGCTCGTCTTGGTTATTAGGAATGTGAACTATTTGGGTCGTATATATTGCACACGCGTGATACTCATCATGATGCTAGCAAAGAAATAATAGCCAATTGCATAGCTTGCGAGGAGTGTGCTGTTCACCACGAAAAATACATTAAAGCCAGACAGTTTTATGATTCTCATAAATCCATAGCACAAAATGAAAAACCACTTAAATTAAAGTAGTGACTTGGAAAATGTAATAATGCTGCTAAGGCTCGAAACATTCAAAGCGGTTATATTTTGTCCAAGACTCAGCATTTAATCAAACCTTCACTCCAGTTGGAAAAATCTCCAAGTACTCTAAGCTACTTTTTTTTTTTTTTTTTTTGTTATTGGCTCGCGTTTGACCACTATCTCACCTGATGTTAAGTGATGATGTGGTCGATATTTGATACTTACGGCTATTTAACGCGATGGTAACGCTGGTAGAAAGCAAGGAGACATAATGAATGCATATTTAAACTTTTCTGTAGCATATTGGTCTATGAATATATATTAATGTATTGTCTATGTCTCTGCCGGTTGTCCGACCGATGTGGACATATGCCGACGGATGCGGGTCCCAATAAAATATAAATTATAATTTCAAGAACCTCACTCAACAGTACATGCCTCTCTAACCTATCAAACGTGCCAACCCATTTTTTTGTTGTAAAAGACTACGCCATCATCGATGCTTTGGACGACTCCGAGTTGGATTATTCCGGAGATGAAGATCCAGATGAAGGTCCGGCGCAGAACTGAACCAAACAGCTCGGCATCACCATAAAGTCATATCGTAGCTAGGATAAAGATTAGAGTAACTTGGATATCCTTGTAGCGTCTCCCGGTATGCCAGATGACTCGTACTTCACACCTTCCACTTCGTCGTACCAACCACGAGCAAGTGGACGTAGCCATGGTACAGGTAAAGCGCCACTATCTTTATCCACTAGACAGATAGGTATTAGAAATCGACAAAATAATGCTGGCATTCAAGACACTTGGACACACGATATTCACAAATCAACAGTTTAATGCAACCTGCCTACATCCAGAAAAATACTGAGGAATAGTAGTTGTACCAATTTATTACCCAATACATAGATGATGATATTCTAGGTCAGATGGTAAGCTGCACCAATAGAACACAAGTTTTGGAGACGGGCAATCCATGGGTTTCACTTTAAAAAAGCTCAAGGTCTGTATTGGTATTGGTATCATGTCCGTATTGCAGTACCCACAAATTTCTATGTGATGGTCTGAAAAATGGCAAGTACCGATGATATAAAAGGCAACTCACACTATTTTTTACTCAGGAAGAATCTAAACCCGTGAGAACCACAGCCAGGACGCAAGTATTATATATTATTGACAGGCTCGCGCTTGACCTCCATCTCACCGGATGTTAAGCGGTGATGTGGTCGACGACGGTGAAGTACGATGGCCTAGAAGTAATCTATTCACTCTTGACTTACAAACCTCGGGTTGTAGCTATTAGGAAACTCAAGACGCCGGCAGGATATCCCACTCCTTAGCTGTACTAATAATGAAAGTATTCCCAAAATGTTTATCGTGTGGATGGGATGTCCACCATGTACCACTTACCGGTATTCAAATAAGAATCATTATTGCATATGAAACCGAACCTGAATTAATATAAAATATTGACTGAACTACAATGTAAAATGGGTCTTAATTATAGCGGAACAAGTTGCTTAAAAAACTATCTTTATTTGATTATTTCTCACTCTCGATCATATTACAAAACATTCGACATCAGTTTTTACAAGTCCTCATCATACACCATAAGATATACACAGTAGGTGACTTCTAATTCGTTGGCAATAATTTAATTAGAGGGTAAAAGTACTCATAAATATGAAAAACACCAACATTGAAATATAAAAGCTGACCAAGTGCGAGTCGGACTCGCACACGAAGGGGTCCGTACCATTATCTCAAAAAAACGGCCAAAAAAATCACGTTTTTGTTTTATAGGAACTCCACTTGAATATTTATTTTATTCTGTTTTTAGTTTGTTATAGCAGCAACAGAAATACATCATCTGTGAAAATTTCAACTGTCTAGCTAGCACGGTTCATGAGATACAGCCTGGTGACAGACGGATCATGGAGTCTTAGTAATAGGGTCCCGTTTTTACCCTTTGGGTACGGAACCCCTAAAAAGAAATACTTTTCAGTAAGTACAGTTATGTATGGAGGTGTATGTGGAACAGGGTGTGTTCCGCATCCTCCATTGAAGAGAGAGGATCTTCCGACCAGATGAGTGTTTAGTTTAGTGGGCAACTGCCCGACGGATGAAGGCGAAATTTGCTCGCGGTATCGTTTGGTGCCCGTAAAGTCAAAAGCAAATCATTTATTTCAATTGACTATTAAGCGGCACTTTTGAATGTCAAAAAGGAAAGAAAAAAATTGTCAATTTCAGATAAAAAAAAAAGGCTGAATTGATGATGTATAAATTGGATGCAATTTATACATCATCATCAGCCTTTTTAATGTTCCCACTGTTGGGACACAGGCCTTCTCTCTGTGAGAGTGGCCTTACTCACTTACTTCCACCACGCAGGCCCAGTGCGGGTTGGTGGATGTCACATGTCTTCGAATTTTTGATTCTAGGACATGCCTGTTTCTTCACGATGTTTTCCTTCAACGTTTTTAGAGCAGTGGTGACGAAATAATTAACACAAAGTAAAGCCATGCCTGGGTTCGAACCTACGACATACGACACGTAAGTCGGGGTCGTTACCACTGGGCCACTATTGCTGCAAAAATGTTTAAAAGCTTAAAACTCTTATATAAATCGTTCGTATATCTCGAAAAATTTAGTTTCCGACGGACGTCTACTAGCTTATGTGTCACCCTTTTGCTTTGCGAATTAAGCTGACACAGAAAAGGGAGGATCCTCCGACCAGACGGGTGTTGTGTCTGGTGGGTTAGTGGGCCCGTAGGTTTCAATTCAATTTCCTTAGATTTAGATTCATGAATAATTTTATAACCTGGAATATTGCCAATGAAATAAGTCACCATGTATAATTTAAATTGACTAATGTCCAAATCTACACGTAAATGTTTAATAAATATTATTTTTATTTTAGTTAAAAATGTTTAAAGAAAATACCGTCTAGTTTTCGCATATATATTCAAAAACTAGAATTACTAAAATATTTTATTTAACCATGTAGATTTGGAAGGGCCTAGTCTTCAATAATCGCTTATGATAATACAAAAAAATACAATAAATGCACTGAATAATGCACCAGTTTTAAATTAGATCAAATCTAATTAATTTTTTGAGCGTTCTCGCTCGAAAGAGAAGACAATTTAGAAAATAAATTTATTTTTACCATTTTTGTTAAGTTAGGCCTAAATACAACAAAATAATTGGTACAAAATTATTCGCGTCTTTCATTTGAACGCGTTCAAACTTCTATACTAAGTATTTTTTTTATTTAAGACCTGGTGCAAGTTTTTATACTTAAATGATAAATAAATTTGTATGGAGTAATTGTGTTTCCCATTATTGCCACCAGGCGGCGCTTATTCAGTACTAATTAAAGTTCGAATTTCGAATAGGTATAAAAACTTTCACTTAGGCCTCTCTATGGCTTGCTATTTCACACAACCTGATCACGGAAAATATAACTTAAACTTACCGCCCAAAACAAAAAAAACATATATTAAGGCAATGAATTCACTATGCCTAAACTGATCTTATAATTATCATGATAGATAAACAAAAAAAAAAAAGATAACTTAAGAGTTACAACAAAAACCTACAAATTGTCTTGATGAGCTACTTTTTCTTATTAAAATAAAAGTACATGGCTGTTTTTTTTGAAAAATAAAACATACCGATCTTACCACAAAATTGACTGAACTCACGATATCTTACAACTTATAAGCTCATCTAAGAACAAAGACGCTCACATCCGGTTTCTGAATTGAGAATTTGAAGCTTTTGAAACCTTTTTGTTTTTTTTGTTCTTATAAAAATGACCCGTCAAACTTTGCATTCTGTAGTAGATATATTACACATTAGTAGCTAGACTTAAACAATAAAGTTTCAGCTTACTTTCATGTCACCAGTTCTCAAACTTCAAATTTTTTATTCAGTAACTAGGGTATGCCCGTTTTCATTAACACTAGATAATACCTAATTTAACGTCTAAATAAAAGCACATCGTTGGATTTTCACCGCTCTGCTTAGTGCCGAGAGTTGAAAATCCAACAACACATATTTAGGCATTCATTTACGCGTTGTCTAGCTTTAGTGAAAACGGGTATAAGACGCGTATCTTCGTCATGAATGTAAGGTTACCGCATCTGGTATTACTTTACTTTACAAAAACGGTGCGTTAACGCCGCGTATACGTAATTGTATCGAAATGAAAAATCGCATTGATATTTTAGTGTTTCATTCATATAGACAGCTTATAATTGAGCAATTAATGTTAATAGTATTATAAGCAGTCAAATATGATGGCACGATATACGAATATGGACCTCATTACTTTAATTTAAGGTTCTAATTCGTATGAAAAGCTGACTATCGAAAATCAAAGATTTGTGAAAGAGTCGCCTAAATATGATATTTTAAACGAATATGGACCGTAATGCTTCAAAATAAAGTCTAAGATGAAAGGTTAACTTGGGAAAGTAAATTCAAGATCTCTAAAAACCTAGATGTGTCAGCTGTCTTAAACGAAAAATGCGATGTCATCACCAAAAAATACTGACTTTGATCAAAATCCCTACTTACAAATCTAGTCCAAGAAGTGATTTTTCAAATACTTCATCATGCTGAATACGCGAAAGCTCTCCTCTCCAATGACTTTGAAGAGTGCCTTATCGCAGATGGCAAACTGTCTGTTCTTGGGGTCGAACAGCTGCTTCTCCTTGATGAGGGCCCACACCCTCTTGACGACCTCGTGGCGGGGCAGTTCGCTTTCTCCCATCAGTTCGGCTAGCTCGGGGGATAGTTTGCAAGCCTTTGTGTAGCCGCTGCCTTTGCCGCCGCCTTTTTTCTTTGTCACGCCGCCGGCGGCGCCACCCTGGAATTGGACAACATCAATCAATGCCTGTATTCCCCGAAGGATTAGGTAGAAGTGTACTTAATATAGTACTTTTATTAATTTATCGATAGGCTCGCGTTTGACCAGTATATCATCACCTGATGGTAACCGATGACGGGTGAGAAGTAACCTTAAAGACCCCTAGGTTGTAGTTATCAGGAAAAACTGGCCAAGTGCGAGTCGGACTCGCGCACGAAGGGTACCATTATCGCAATAAACGACAAAAATATCACTTTTGTTTTATGGGAGCCCCACTTAAGAGGAAATATGGGCAGAGGGCGCCGACTGAATATCCTAAGTAAATTAAAATTCACAATTCGAGGTTTGGCTCTCGCCTGTTTGCGCCTCCAATATTGAACAAATTTAAAAAATATTCCATAAACTGGAAAAATAAGATAGAACTCAAAACCGGTTGAACGGATAGAACTCAAAACCGGTTGAACGGACTGTAAAAAGGGGTTGTCAAATTTTCTTATGTTATTTCAAATGGACTATAGATACGCCGACAGCCCAACATCCATCTCGGGGATAACCAGTAATATTTTAAGTTCCATGTAATTAGGGGGAGGGGGGGGGGGCAACCCCTTTGCCATCAACAGAGCACAAAGTTCAGACACCGGGCTACGAAAGAACAGACGGAAAAACCCAACACTCTTCCAATCCCGGGCACAGAACCCAGGACCTCCATGTGCAGCTGTAGCGCTTGCAATCATTAGACCAACGCGGCAGACAACCTGTTTAAGTATGTTTTGCTTAACTCTTACATACCTTCTTTGTTTTTTCCTTCTTAGATTTAGGAGCCGCTTTCTTCTTCTTCTCTTCAACCTTCTTCTTTTTGCCCGACTGGAAACAAAATAAAGAGGTTTTGTTAGTTTAAGCAACATAACATCATATTTAACATATTTTTTAACGTGATAGGCTCGCGTTTGACCACTATCTCACCTGATGGTAAGCGATGATGTGGTCGATGGTGAAGCATGCTTGCCTATAAGTAACCTATTCACTCTTGACTTAAAGACCCCAGGTTGTAGGTATACATTTCCTACAGCTTCTTTTAACATTTGAAGACTTGGCTGATAAGTTAACAAATCCTTTCTTTGATACTGTCGCAGGATGTGATCTACTGTGCAACACAAAATGTGAAATACGTGCATCCGGTAAGACTGGAACCGACCAAATTCTACATGAAGCGAATGCGTATCTGATCTCCCAGTAACTGTGTAACACGATACCCCTTCGCAAGACCTGCGTTAAATTTTCCGGCCAGTTAAGTCATATTTTCATGGTAGCCGACCGGCTACCGCTGCGTGTGAGAGACGATCCACTTCACAATCGCTTAAATTTTCCTCAACACATTGCAAAATACGTTTAGTTTAGTGAAAATCGGACATAAGTAAATGCGTCTGACTGAACACTTACTACAGTATTTTACATGCCTACATACAATGCCCATTTGATCTTCATAGCCCAGAGACAAATAAATAATTTTTATTACGAGTAAATAATAGATGCGCAGTATTGAACATAATTGAAGTACAAATGGTAAGTAAGAATCGTAGTATGTGACGTCATGAAATTTTATACTGTAATAAAAAAGGTGAGTTTATGTTTGATAATATGTATGTTAAGGAGTGGAATTCCCTTCCGGTGTCTTTGTTTCCTGATAGCTACAACCTTGGGATCTTTAAGTCAAGAGTGAATAGGTTTCTACTAGGCAAGCGTGCTTCACCGTAGGCCACATCATCGCTTACCATCAGGCGAGGTAGTGGTCAAACTCGAGCCTATCAATAATAATAAAAAAAAAAAAAAAGTTATGAAATAAAATCACAAGTTATTACAAAAAAAAAACTTTATTAAGTAAAAAATCTTTATCATGTTCACACAATAGTACCGAAAGTACGGGCACAGCCGTTCGTATAGTTTTAGACTAAAATAAATACTTACAACTAACATTTTAGACCAACCCTCAGTTGCCCAGCTCAAAATTATCGAAGAATTAATGTGACAAATTGTCAAGCACGCGTTATCAGCTGTGATTGGCAGTTGAAAATTCATTCAACCAATCACAGCAGATAACGCGTGTTGACAATTTGTCACATTAATTCGCCGATAATTTTAAGCTGGGAAACTGGGGGTTAGCCTTTTGATTTTTAAATCTTTTATAAATATGTATAATACTATAGGGAAGGGATTTAGGGGGCCTTTTTCTTCTGACTAAACTACGACAGGGTAATATTTCCCAACGGGCAAAAGCCTAGGCCTTGTCTTTGGTCCATATAGACATTTCCCTATGGACAAAAAAATTGGGCGTATTTTATAGGAGTACAACAGTTATTTTTACTACAACAGACAGAGATTATATGCAACTAGACGACCACTGAAAATAAGCGCCATGTTGTGGGTCCCCCTCGACACAGCATTATGCTGAGTGGAAGCCTCTTCCCACAATCACGAATGCATCTGCTTTTGTATAAATGTCAAACGTACAGCTATTACAGTACAACTATTTTCTCAATGTCCCTCGGCAAACTTCGTGTTTCGTCAGTCGTCGGAATTCTATCAGTTGCCCTTTGCACTTGGTGCAGACCGGACCTTCTCAATCAAATTGGAAGTATATAGAGTTGTTAATACTCTTTTAACTTAATGTAATTTATTTAAAAATGGAAGGTAAGCTACTAAAACCGCAGCAATAAATAGTTTTACAGCTCTATATAGTTCACACGGAAATCAAAACAACAATAAATTACTTAGTTCTGAATGAAAATTATTATCTATACCAATATTATAAAGAGGAAAGATTTTTTTGTTTGTTTGTACCGAATAGACTCCGAAACTACTGGACCAATTTTAAAAATTCTTTCACCTATGAAAAGCTAAATTATAACCGAGTAACATCCACACTAATATTATAAATTCGAAAGTAACTCTGTCTGTCTGCCTGTTACCTTTTCACGCCTAAACCACTGAACGGAATTCAATTTAATTTGGCAAGGAGATAGATGATGGCATCCTGAGAAAGGACAGGCTGCTTTAGGAATACAAAATAAATAAAATATGTTGGTAAGGTAGGATAGATAGAGTAGTGTAGGTAGGATAGATAGATTAGTGTAGGTAGGATAGAGTAAGCAGAGTAGGCAGGGTAGAGTAAGTAGAGTAGGTAGGGTAGGGTAGATAGGGCAGGGTAGGTAGGTATATAGGGTAAGGTGGTGTAGGTAGGTAGAATCGGATAGGTAGGTAGGGTAGGGTAGGTTGGTAGGTAGATAGGGTAGCGTAGTAGCCAGTTAACGGGAGCGAAGCCGCGGGGGTCAACTAGTACACAATAAATCTAATAATTGATGAACATGGAAATTAGCATTCGTTTGTATTCAGAAATGCGATGATTGCCGAGAGACAATAAGAAAATAGTTGTACTGTACTTACATTTGTTTTTATTTTTTATTTATCTTTGTTAGATAATTTAAGTTGACTTACAATCTACTTAAAACTATGTAATATAACATGTTAGAAGCTCCTTTGCTCCATCCGTACTATGTATGTATTAATACTATCGTTAACGGTTTAGTTTACACAAAATTTATGAATGTTACATGTCGTCAAATAAAGGCTTTTTCTTTCTTCTTACTATTTTATATTATGAGTAAACATAAATGCAAGACCAATATTGACAGATAGTAGTTAAGAAGTAAAATTTATAAAACCCCCGACACATTTTTATTTCATGCTTCATAATTTCTCTAGTACATAGTAGATACGCTTTGATCGGCAATCTATTGAACACGTAACTATGACACGATATCTTGCGAAAACACCCCGATTCAAACAGTAAAATGCCCATAACTTTTGAACGGCTGAACCGATTTTATTCATACATAGCTAAGAACACTCTCGACAAAATCACCTTCCCAACAAAAAAAAAAAAACTAAATCAAAATCGGTTCATCCGTTTAGGCGCTATGATGCCACAGACAGACACACAGATACACAGTTACACAGCAACACACGTCAAACTTATAACACTCCTCTTTTTCCGGCGGGGGTTGAAAGGGAATTATTAGCCCTTTTACGTTATTTGTAACCTACCCCTTAAAATCTACATGTCACATACTTCAAAAAATAAACCTACTTTTTGAAGTAGGTTAAAGGAGACACACTCAGTGAGCCAATTTATTATGGCAGGCTTTAATAATAAATATTTTTTAAACTGTCTTCTGAGACTGAAAAGTACTAAATATAATATCACTTGAGAATACACAAACAATGGTGTTATCCTGTCTGGTTCAGGAGTCGCTTGAGCAACAGCGCGATATACTACGAAAATATAACATTAATTTCTAAGACAACTGAGCATTAAAAATACAGTTTTTAATATCAAAATAAGATCTATCTTTATGCCTAACATAGATAAGAAAAGGCTACCATAAATACAGTGAAAAGTGGCTGTCAATTACTGAGATTTCACGTCTATAACTTTAAATATAATACGGTCAAGACAACTGTGCACCTGGTGCTGTGACGTCTTTCTCGTACGACTCTCGCAATTGGCGCAAGAGGCGAACGCGGGGCGCCGCGCGGGTACCACGGAGAGGAGTCGCATTCCAGAGTGGTGCACAGTTAACTGTATTATACAAAAGTCACACAGCTATTGTACCTTAGGCTTAAAATCTATTATTAGTACACAAAAAAACCTAATCAATAAAGTAGGCAAGAGATTCGTAAATCACAGAGCAAAACACATTAAGAGAAAATCTCTAAGAACAGTAATCCCCAATCTTTTAGGTTGGTGTGAAGTTGGCTACCAATGACTGATCAGGGGTATGCACATCAGAAAGCATACGTTCAAGCTGGCAAAAAGATTGCGGATTACAAACAAAAATACCCTTAATATATACCGACTTATGAACTAATAAATGAAATCAAAATCTTCTTTTAGAAGAAGCATGTTCCCACCTGCTTTAAAAAGATCGTGTGATCTTTTTAAAGCAGGTGGGAACCGATACATCACATAGATTTTTCTTAAAGCTAATCTATAATACTTCATTTTCGCTCCTCATAATAATTTATAGTTTGATATAGAAAACTTAATTTGAGCATCCTAGAGCTCTAAAGTGTGCTAAAAGGTCTAACCTCGGGCAACATAATTATATTTGACAGATTTTTTCTCTATCCAAGTTACCTGCAATCTTTAATTTTGATTATTTTGGCCACAAGATCCAGACTGTCAAAAGAACAGAATTTGTTTTACAAATATGGCCAAATACGATCGAAAATAATGAGAAATAGGCGATAATTTACTTTAAAAGTAAATTAATTACATGACACCGCATCTAAAGCCAGTATTAGCCTTATTTTCCGCAGCTTCCTGATTGGCTAGAATTTCAACAGGCTTGGGTGTCGTAGCTACTTGCACAACTGGTTCAGGAACATTAGACGGTGGGACCACTGTCCTAGGTATGTAAGTATGGTTCTCACAAATACGTTTTACGACTGGCCTAGGCATGTTAGAAAGCTGAACAGGGGCGATAGGAATACTGCCATCCGTCAAATTAGTCTGGATAGCACCCACGCGGTATAATTTCTTCGCCTCATATTTGATAGGCAGTGTTGAGGTGGCCTTATCCTCCATCTTACATTTCGGTGGGCTCGGCTTATGACATTTCTCGTAAAACAGCTGGTTTATTTCAATCATCATAGAATCCCTCTGTTCATCGGAAAGTTTCCGAAGTTTCTTAGCCGTCAACTTTCCGAAGATATCAGCTTCGTCTTCCTCGCGGGAAGTTTGGGCCACTCTCTTCAGGATCAGGGCTTTTCGTGGTCGGTTGGGCAGATGTCTCGTTTCAGATGTAGTGATGGTGGATTCTTGGTGACATGGGAGACAGTTTTCGTCCGGATATCCGTCGAGAAGATGCCCATCATGATGATACTGGAAGTAAAATAGCGAGATGATTATGTAAAGGAATTCAAAGAGGAGGAGAAAAATGATAAGTCCTGTCTTTGTTAGTGTGAGGTGGGTTGTGCCAAAGAGTTATAAAATGATCGGTCAACCGCATGTCAATAGTAACACTTGAGCGGACGAACGAAACTACCCTTTTTGTAATGATATATAGGTTCTGTCAGAGCCAAATGTTATTTTGGACGTGTGGTTGACTGATGAAAGTATGATAGTCACTGGTACCGACCGATTCTCTTTTACAGTAATCGACAAAAATAACGCGCGCACTTATGTCAACAAGGTTGCGGGGATCCGCTGGATGCGAGACGCACGGGACCGGTCAATGTGGCGACGCTTGGGGGAGGTCCGTCTGGCAGTGGACGTCTTACTGCTGATATGATGATGATGAATTATGTAAACAGTTGCATAAATAAAACAAGAGCAATATACGTCCGATTCGCATAGTTTTTGTCATGAGCATAATAAAGTAAGACTTGGCTACACTATTTCGTCTCTTTATTTATTGAATTTAAAACATATATTATATGAAAGTTTGCGGAAGGGAGTCAGTGATAGCGTGTCAGGGTACAGGACGGTATGGAAGAAGACCGACCCCAAGTAACATAGGATAAGGGCAGTAAGATGATGATGATGGAGGTATGCGGAAAAGGGTGTAAAGTCCCGTAACCTCCATCTCCTCAAACGTCGCGCGCACACCATGTGTAAAGCTTAAGTTATTGTTGTTTCTATTGTGTCTGCTAATTGACGCGCAATGAGGGAAGGATCCTCCAACCATATCGGTATTGTCGTCTGGAACAACCGACAGTTGTTTTCGGACTGTTGTATATGCTCAAATCGCGGCGAAAACTTTGCTTGCGCGATGCAGGATTTTGTGATTTAATTCGTAAGTGGCGTCATAGATGTCGCTACACTTATTTAATACTATTATTTTCGCCCAGTGACCGCATATGAATGATTGGTTGACGTTTGTGTTGGTTTCGTTCAGTAGGCATAAAATGCATAGGTTAACATAATCAGAAACAGGCGTCATTATAAACTAAGGACAGTTCCCAATCACTTGCCAAGCATGGTGATTATGACAATACCATATCACAGCTATCTATGAATACTTATTCTCAACAGGGTTGCCAGGTGTTACCAAATAAGAAGCCTGAGTTCTAAATAAATGAAAAGGAAATATCTGAGAATGAAAAGGAATAAAAGCATAATAAAAAATGATTATGAATGCAGTGTAAATGATAAAAAAGAAAATGCGAGCTAATGGGTGATTAAATATAGGAGAGAGTATAATTTAGTTTCATTTACGTACCTCTGGGGGGACCGTGAACATTTTAAAAGTTTCCATTTAACTTGCACTGCACCAAAGATTCCGCTGAAATTGTTCACGTGAAATAGGGCATGAATTGTGGGTTTGGCCCCGCTAGATCTCAAGAAAGAGCATTCGCAACACGATGTCGTTAAAATTTAAATGAACCGAAATTGTTTGTATATTTTTTATTTAACAAATGAGTTTTGTAGATTATTTTATTTGTCTTAAATAACAATGGTATTACTGATGGAATTCAACAGTGTATCTTTACAAATATGACCACATAATGAATTCAGTTTTTGTTGGTTACAGAAATGTTTTAATTCTGCTATTAAAAATTATTCTCAAAGATCTTCCTCTTGAAAACAACGCTGGGGCAGTTATGTCAGTTACAAAATTTCTCAGTTGACGTAAGATTGGGCAGGACCAGACGAGCCTAAAGGTGGTAATGCCATTGTCACAATACAAGGCAAGGTTGTTTTGTGCCTTTTAACATATGATAAATATGTTCAGTAAATCTTGGCAGGTTATTAAAATATAGACTGTATTGATTTATTACCTTGCGATTTACCATATGCCACGACAGTCACAAGTACATTGTTTAGTTAAACACAAGTTATAGTACGTATTCAGCTCAGTCACAATTCTAATCAATATTACTCCATGAATAAAAATTGTATTTGATTATTTTATGGCCTGTCAACTAACTTAACAATTTCGTAACACACTAAATCACACCCCGTGAAATTCCTGATCAATTGCATCATATGTTCAAAAATTCTTCTGCTCAACATCATTGAAAGAAAGTAAAATGTGTAAAACAAATTAATGAAAATTTTGACAATTCAGTGAATTGATAAAATTAAACAGCAAATATGGGACTGATTGTGTGTATTTGTGTGTTACGTATTTACTGAGGTCAACTCACCCCCCAATCACTGTCATTGCTGTCATCAAGATCATCGTCATCTTCCTCCTCAGCATCCTCCTTCTTTGCCTTCTTCTTAGGAGCCACCTTCGCTGGCTTTTCAGGTTCTTCCTCAGCAGAATCTTCATCAGAGTCCATGCTATTGACATAGTCCATCACTAGTTGGTCAATAAGTTTCCTCTTGGTTGTCAGATCTAGTCCCAACTTTTTTTCCAGCTTTTGAATGACTTTCTTGGTTGAAGTATTCTCCAGACTTTCATTATCGAGGATTGCTGTCGGAAAGGGATGAAGATTATTATTTCTATCAAGAATTGCTGTCAGAAAGGGATTCGGCTTTTTAATAATAAAATTGATTTAAAAAAATCTATGATTCGAATTAGACATTATCGATAGAATAGATATCAATTTTCAATGCGATTGACTGCATCACTGCACTTTAACAATTGAAACTTTGATATTTTGCGTTTAGTTTTAGAGAAAAATAATGTTGAATTATATTCAAAATTTAGATTTTGAGACACTAAACTAAAGCAACGCGGTATTGTCTGGAAAGCATGTTTGAGACTTTTAACTTCCAAACCGTAAAACAAATACTAGTGGGTATCAGGTCCACTAATTAGCGCCTAATTAATGAAATAATGGTGTACCAATCGCGATGCTGCTTGCATTCGATCTACCAACATTCGATCGACGATCGAATTGATCGACTAACATTCGATCCATACTTATTACTAAATCATAAAAGACCTTGGTGTTCTTTTTGATAAGAAGTTAACTTTTACGCCACACTTAGACAATATCATTAAACGAGCATCAAAAATGTTAGGGTTCGTCCTAAGGAATTGTAAGTCTTTTCGTCATAATAGGACAAAAATAATGCTTTATAATAGTCTTATTCGTAGCATTCTGGAATATAACAGTGTGGTTTGGCGTCCTCACTACACCTCACATTCGCTGCGTCTCGAACGTGTCCAGAAACGGTTTGCTTGGCATCTTGCATTTTCTAACGGTATCGCCAAAAAACGAGAGCCCTTAAACTTGTTATTGTAATTTTTGCCACATTTGTAAAATGCATGTTTTTTCCTCTATCGATCTTCACAAGTTAATGTTATGTCAATTTTATATAAAATTTAATCTTTTTTTTAAATTTTATTTATAATGTTATTAACTTAATCAGTTTTATTCATTTAATCAACTGTATAATTCTTACCAATTCTTAACATTTTTTTTTCCTTTTATAATTTTTGTTTTAATATCTTTATTAATTGAATAATTTTTACCAATTTTAATTTTTTGTAACCAATTTTTCGAATTTTTATCAATTTTTACCAGTTTTTACCAGTTTTTACCAATTTTTACCAATTTTATTAAGGACGCTGTTACATTTTCGACGAACTCAAATTTAGGCATCTAGCCCGCACACAGTATCATTACGCGCACGCACTCATTGAAACTACTGAGCGCGCGATTTTATACAGCACTGAAATAATATTGATCCTTGATATTATTTTTTAATTTTAATGAAGTTGATTCAGGAAGGTTATTTGGCCTTTGATAATACATTTAGTAACTGATACTTAGAACCGTATTCGTGATAAGTAGTAGTTTCAACCGACTTCAAAAAAAGGAGGTGCTCTATCTATTCGACCCGTATATATCCGCCATTTTTAACCGACTTACCAAAAAGGAGGAGGTTCTATGTTCGACTTCTTGTATGTTTTTTTTTTTTATGTATATTCACCGATATCTCCGCCAATTGTGGACCGATTTTGAATTTTTTTTTGTTTGAAAGAACATGTCCCGAAATTGGTCCCATTTTAATTTGTTATAGATCTGATGAAGAACTTCGGCGAAATACAACAGAACTCTTCAATAAATAACGGCAAATCATTCGGGATTGCTTCAATCGCATGTCTGTTTATTGTTTATACCATTTCATAACATAACATTACGCCATTATACTGAAAGGGGTACGCAGAACTCTTATTTCACCGGTTATGTTCAAGTTTCATGTTTTTCGGGTAATCTGTTCTGGCGTAATAGGTACTAACTAAACAACTTGCCTATTAGGTAGGTAAAACTAAAAAGGGAAAAATAAAAAACTTTTTTGCAAAAAAATACTACAGACTTCCAAATAAAAAACTACAAAGTGAAAGTGTCTTTCGTAGGCACCAATTATTTGCGATATGGACACCGACTACCAAAAATAAAGTTATTTTTCACTTTGTAGTTTTTATTTGGAAGTCGGTAGTTTTTTTTGCAAAAAAGTTTTTCTCAAAAACTACTGATCCGATATTGCGATCAATATATAAGGACCTGATAAAGATCTTCGGATAGACAATAGAACTTTTCAATAACAAACAGCAAATGACCTGCGATTACTGTGATCGTATGTTTATGTATTGTTTTCACCATACTATAAAATAACATTACGCTTGCATGGTTTTAGCGATTAAACAGACGAAATTAGTACACCCAATATGGGGTACCAAAAAAAAATAAAAAGAGAAAATTTGGTTTAACTTTGTTGTAGCAAGCAGGGGAAATAAGTAGATACCTAAAACAAAATAATTTCCGCTCACAAGGATTAAAAAAACCGGCCAAGTGCGAGTCGGACTCGCGCTCGAAGGGTTCCGTACTTGGTAAATTGCGGTTTACGATTTATGACGTATTAAAAAAAAGTACTTACTATATCTCGTTCAAACCAATTTTCGTTGGAAGTTTACATGGTAATGGACATAATATTTTTTTTTTTAGTTTTATCATTCTCTTATTTTAGAAGTTACAGGGGAGGGGGACACACATTTTACCACTTTGGAAGTGTCTCTCGCGCAAACTATTCAGTTTAGAAAAAAAAATTATTAGAAACTTCAATATCATTTTAAAGACCTATTCATAGATACCCAACACGTATGGGTTTGAAGAAAAAAAAAATTTTAATTTTAGTTTCAAGTATGGGAACCCCCAAAATTTAGTGTGTTTTTTCTATTTGTGTGTGAAAATCTTATTGCGGTTCACAGAATACACCTACTTACCAAGGTTCAACAGCATAGATCTTATAGTTTCGGAAAAAAGTGGCTGTGACATACGGACGGACAGACAGACAGACATGACGAATCTATAAGGGTTCCGTAATTTGCCATTTGGCTACGGAACCCTAAAAATGACTTGAACATAAAAAATATTACTATCTAAAATTATGGAGCATTACATAATGAGCAGCAGCTAATGACATACTAGCCTAGGTGTTTCGTGTAAGTTTTTGGTAAGGAAATCCCGACTCCCGAATGATCTTCTTTGAGGCTGGTGTAGGTTCAGCATTTTCAATAAAAGATAAAACACCAGAAATTAGTAAAAATCTATAATATGTTTAATAAAGGCATGTTACAAAAGTACACCGAAAGTAGTGCCATTTACATCCAGAGCTTTTACGCATTATTTTTTTCACTCAATACATTTTTGTTTGTGTGTGAGCTATGGTCCCTTAGGTCCATAGACCTCGGGTATCGAGGGTCAACCAGTTCTGGTAGTAAACAGTTATTGTAGAATTTTACTAAATAACCTTCCATATTTTCCTTCCAGAACTGGTCGTCTCTTTTTACAAACTCGTATTTAAGTTTTCCGACACCTGTCCACACTGCAAATATACACATGTCTTGACCAGTTGCCCGTAACTGGCCTTGTACTTGGTAGTACCATTTACTTTTTTTATTGACCATGAAAGCATCAGATTTGTACACCCAAAAGTCAATTTTCTTTTGTTTAATTGCTTCTTCAGGATCTAACTTTAAGTTGTATGCAGATGATGGACACTTTACTTCCACAATACCAAGTGCGCATTTGCCGTCTGGAGTAGCACCCAGAAACGAAAATTCATCATCGATGAATAATCCACATTCTTGGATATTTATATTTAATGCACTTTTCAATTCTTCTAGCGCTGTATGCTCGTTCATTCTGCCATGTTTTATGGACGGGACATTGCTCAGATCGTTGCCATATAATATCTGTTGAACCAGAGAAGCACAATTGGTATTTGCACGCCGCTTGCAAACTCTAGCAAACCAGGAAGCAGTTAAGAGTTTGCGCCTAGTCTCTAGCCACTTGGAGCTTGCACTTTGCAAGACGGTGCTTCTTTCTAAATTATTTCTCTCTTCTTTAGAGAGAACTAAACCTTTTAAAAAGTCTTGTTTTCTTTCATGGTATTTCAATTCATCCATGTCAGGCTTCTGACAATTTACCCCATAATGGGCGTCTTTCGCAGGTACATGTTTATGGGTCTTTTTCTTTTTAATGTTCCTCCTCCTATAATTATTGTTTTTGCGCTTATTTTCTAGCCGAATTATTTGTTCGTTTGCATCGGTCCCAAAAATGAATTTATGCACATAGGTTTGCAGTGTGCCGCCGGTATTAAATGATATGACTGCAGCCGCGCATCTTCCGCTATATGACCCTTTCAAGGAGTAATTGACCCTTTTTCCTCCTACATACTTGGCAACTCGGGCATTGAAACTTTCGACCAAATTGTTAGTCTCGTTATAAGCAAAACTGTACGCTTGTTGGGAAAGCCTATACGCCAAATCGGTTAATTTTTGAAACACCCCAAAAGCTACCAATTTCGGAACAAAGTTTTCCGAGTTTGTTTTATTACAAAAGTAAGATGAACAATGGCTGTGATCACCAAATATGTGGTGGGGCCCATTTTGTATATCCTTTTTTATACTATCGGCCTTTTCTGCAAAGGGGATGTTTTGCCTAGACCAGTATTTTATAGAAGAGTCCACTCCCCAACGCAACCTCAAATACTTTTCTTTAACAAGTTTCCTAGCTTTGATGTGGTACGACGAGTTAGTTGACAATGCCAGCAATGCTTTACAATAATTGCGCAAAAGGTGGTTCTTGCACTCTATTTTTCCAACAGTTAAATTTTCATACGGTCGGGCATTTCTAATGCATGCATAGGTACTAGCATCTCCATCAGCAATTAAATGGGAATAAATAAGTCCATGATCAGATAAAGAACTTTTAAACCCTTCGGTAATAATCGCAGATTCCATTGCAGTTGAAGTGCCACTGAAGTTCTTAAAACATTTATGTGCAGGTGCCTCAATTCCTTTATTTGTTGATCGGGAACATATCACACAATATTTATTTTTCACTCCACAGTAAAGAACGTTTTTGCTATGTTGACCAACAATTGCCGCGGCACCTGAAGAAGCATCGTAATTTGTGCCGTATGAACGCTTACTCCAACACGCATCTGCAATAACAGCTATCATTGGTGTTCCCTGAGATGACATATTGTCGATAAGTTTTGCATGTTCAACCTCTTGCTTTCCTGCCTCAGACATACAATGAACCGCCGTTTTTTCCCACCAATGGGAAACTTGATCATGCGTTACCTGATATAACCGCAGAGATATCGATGGGATTTCGGCATGTGCAAGGATTGTATTAAGCTGGGTGTATCCGGCACCAGTAGACATAATTCCGGACACAAAATCCTGATTAATGTCCATTTTAAGATCGTCTTGCCGCATTGTTTGAAGTTCAAACTTTTCACCACACATTTTGCAGACGAGTTCAAATTTAGAATGCAGGCCATGCCTTTTTTCTTTATTTATCGTAAGATGCTTCACACTGCAATCGAAAAGAGAATTGTGGCTTCCAATATGGATTATCTGCTCAAATAAGTAATCAAATTCAACTATTCTCTTGCCTTTTGGCTTAAATTGTACTGTGCATTCATGTTCCTGAAAATAAAACGGGAATATTAGTGGGTACCTACGAAAAAAAAAAAATACAATGAATAGACTTTGATAAAACTTACAAATGAAATTTCATACTGCTCATCATGGTCTAACGAGGCATCTATGCTGTCCTCTCTGTTAACAAAAAAACATAATACAGGGTCAAATTAAGTTACCTAGCCAAAACTTTGCAGACGTGATGGGATGGGATTGACATGTAACAACAAAATACAAAAACAAAGATATTTTAAACTATTACTTCAATTAACTACAAAGTGAAAATACTTACAAAGTCTCATTACTTTTATTTACTGTTACTTTTGTAGTTTTTTTTCGTTTATATCCAAATTTCTGAATACGGGGCATCTAAAAAATAAAGATTAATATTTAACATTTACCAATTAAACCCAAACACTGACGGTAAGATGTCAAATTTTCGTCGGCGCCATCTTGTATTTTGGTTTTGACCCCATATTCGATATAAGCGACCCCAAAAACCATGAAAATGACACCCATGACGAAAAGATGTCAAATTTTCGTCGGCGCCATCTTGTATTTTGGTTTTGACCCCATATTCGATATAAGCGACCCCAAAAACCATGAAAATGACACCCATGACGAAAAGATGTCAAATTTTCGTCGGCGCCATCTTGTATTTTGATTTTGACTCCATATTCGATATAAGCGACCCCAAAAACCATGAAAATGACACCCATGACGAAAATATATCAAATTTTCGTCGGCGCCATCTTGTATTTTGGTTTAGACCCCATATTTGATATAAGCGACCCCAAAAACCATGAAAATGACACCCATGACGAAAAGATGTCAAATTTTCGTCGGCGCCATCTTGTATTTTGATTTTGACCCCATATTCGATATAAGCGACCCCAAAAACCATGAAAATGACACCCATGACGAAAAGATGTCAAATTTTCGTCGGCGCCATCTTGTATTTTGATTTTGACCCCATATTCGATATAAGCGACCCCAAAAACCATGAAAATGACACCCATGACGAAAAGATGTCAAATTTTCGTCGGCGCCATCTTGTATTTTGATTTTGACCCCATATTCGATATAAGCGACCCCAAAAACCAAGAAAATGACACCCATGACGAAAAGATGTCAAATTTTCGTCGGCGCCATCTTGTATTTTGGTTTTGACCCCATATTCGATATAAGCGACCCCAAAAACCAAGAAAATGACACCAATGACGAAAAGATGTCAAATTTTCGTCGGCGCCATCTTGTATTTTGGTTTTGACCCCATATTCCATGTAAGCGACCCCAAAAACCATGAAAATTACACCCATGACGAAAAGATGTCAAATTTACGTCGGCGCCATCTTGTATTTTGGTTTTGGCCCCGTATTGTTCATGCATACATACATACAAACCGGTTAAAATCATAACCCTCCTCCCACCCATCCACTTCCAAACCTAACCGCTGACATCTCAACCTTACCCATCCATTTCTCAACCTTGTCAACAACTGCTTAACACCACCTAACCAAATTCCGATCTTACCTGACATAATTTCAAAATCACATTCTAATAAATAATAAAAACAAAATATAAAGAAAAAAATATATAGGAAATTCAAACTTACTTTTATTTCGGTGCGGTAAAATATCAACTCCTTTCGATCACGACTATTCACGACAAACGACAACGACGGTACGACGCGCGGCGGTACTCACACGCATGCACACTACAATCTTTCTATTACTTTTATCGTATTTATTTCCTGCGAGAAAGCGATACGCCCGTCCTTCCACGAGCGCTTCTGAGCGCGGAATGATGAGCGTCGGGTACAAAATGTATGAAGACGTCGGCAAGTGATTTTATTTTAGCTAATAATTAAAAAATATAATTATTTAGGTGAAAAATAATTAGCTGCACCTGTAAAGGACTATATATACCGCAATTTTTTATAATTTTGAAGATAAAATATGCTGTAAATTTACCTAAACTGGAACCTATTCGGACCCTTCTTTTTTCAATTTTTTGCGATTATTGTGATGGGCAAAACGTATTTGTGCGAACATTTTGTATGATGTCATACAATTTTTCTGATAACCATCTGGAGCTGAATATATTACCTTTAAATTAAGACCATGATATCTTCACATCGGTGATTGCTTATACATTAAAATGGTACCTCAAAAGTACTGTTATTTGTAGAAAAATGTAATAGCGTCCTTAATGTTATTGATGTTATGTACCTACTCATTTACTTGTATTAATGATTAGCGCTTATAACTATGTAAGTTGCGTTAAGTGCTTATTAGATTCTTTAAAATTGTGAATGTGGTGTTTGCCTCTAAGTAATTGTTGCACTTTAAGATTACTTTAAGCATATATTTTTTGTTATAAATTAAGTGTAAACAATTGTTGGTAAACCTAATAAAATAAATAAATACTTCGTGCAATTTTGCATTGCATGAAGATTGAATATGAAACAATACGCATTGTAATGACAGATTGACAGCCGGGCCGCACAGATCCATTTGACAACTATTTAAATGTCATTCGCCTTGGTTGATTAACAATATTTTTTATAACCAAAATATATACACATTTTTATGAGTTCAGAAGCTGTACAGATGCAACCACACCACCCAACATACGAATTTTAATATTTTCATTATATAGCTCTATGAACCAATTCGCTAGGTGTATAAAAATAAACCAACAAAGAGACAAAAAGCGAGAAATGTGCTTCTAATAATCACTGCG
Source organism: Orthosia gothica (assembly GCA_949775005.1). Lineage (NCBI taxonomy): Eukaryota > Metazoa > Arthropoda > Insecta > Lepidoptera > Noctuidae > Orthosia > Orthosia gothica. The sequence goes on along the minus strand of OX459047.1, from coordinate 30,544,697 downwards.
TAAACGTAAATCAATCACTTTATTACCTTGGCTTTATACAATGTTGGATTAAAACAGTAATAACAGAGATATTTTGACAAAAACATACTATATATCAAAATTCACTTCCATTTCGGCGTTGGTAGCCATTTTACTTACCCGGGCACTAAATAGGAAGATTAGGGCATTTCAGCGTAAAATACTAGTTTTATTTGGGTAAATTGCTTCTTAATTATAGTACTAACCTGTTATTTCTTTTTTAAGTTCTTCCGTCGTAATCTCCGACTCAGCCATTTTTGGTACGATTATTTTCCTTCTTCAGAAACAGAAAAGATACGCTAGAAAATCTAGCCACACAATAATATACCTACGCGCTATGTGCAACACGGCGTCATTGCGAAATTAGCCGAATATCACTTCGGAGCAGTTTGTTCGTCCAATAAAATTCGAGCAAATAGTAAACGTCACAGTATCAAATAATTTCGATAACTATTTACAAAATAATACACCTTATTAGAAAGGCGTAAAGTTGATATTGGTAACTATATTTTTTTTTATTGATAGCAAGCTTTTGGAAATAGTGTAGGTACGGTAGTTAGTGAATGGAATGCGTTCATTTTACTCGTGCTACGGGGTGAAAATTCAGTAAAGTAAAACATTCCAATAACAATAATTGCCTGAAACTGTAAAAAAGAGTTAGCATAATAATACATTACATACAATTTAAATTTCCGGTTTCTCGCAGACGCCGATAAGTTGAGCCAAACGTTTGGTGGTTAGGCACTCGCCGGTTAGGATACCGTTCTTGATAAATCCTCCGTGCCTCGCGCCCATTGCAATCAGCCATTCCATACACCACCAGCATGTCGGTGTACTCTTCACTGGTAAATCCAGCCATTTTGCCAACAACAAGGTAACAAATAACAAAACTTAACAAAAACGAAGTAATAACAAACTCAACAAAATTAACGAAAACAGTGGAGCGTCGTAACGGCAAGTACGTAAGTTAGCTAAGATGGGTAAATCTCGTCTCGACTGACTAACAAAGACCCCAACGAGTTACCTGCCCGGCCCCGTCGACCCAAGAGCGAAAGAGACATGACATGACATGTTTTGTCTCTTACATGTTGCTCTCGTGTAAGAGTGAGACAACAAATTTGCCAACTGTAGGCCAAACTGGTTTAAATTCTGGAAATTACATTTGTCTTACAAATGTCGACTCGTGGTGGTAAAAGTGCCCTAGTTGCGGAAATTAATTAATAACTTTAAAACTAAAAGTGATAAATACACTTTTAGCATATCGTTAGAAAGGGCATGGACTGAGGATGTTTTAAAAAAATCAGAAGAACTCCAACCCTGTTAGTTTTTTTTAAACCCCATAGAAAGTTGCCCTTAAAATTATTTCTTTACCTTACTATGGTACTTCAGGCCCCATAACTTTTCTTCTCCACAATTTTCTGGTGTAAAATAATTTTTTGCAGGACCCTAAGACTCTAACGATTAAAACAAGACCATTAGCCGACCGGTCCCATGGATAGATTTTGAGCTACAGGTAGTTTTAGTCAAAAAATCACAAAAAAGTCAAATAAAAAATAAAAATAAATTAAAAAAAAACCTTGAGGCCAAGGTCAATATAATGGGCGGGGGTAGGTAGCAGACTATCCCTAGTTTCTACCCTAGGCGTATGTACAGCTCCCTTCCAAACACCCTGTATTTCAACGTAAACATCCTACGAAATAGTATCGTAACGTGTAAACCTGTGCGATTGAAGTTACAATTTAAACTTTTTGTGAATGCATCCATTCAAACGTCAAAACCACGCGTGTGTTGTTTTTCTGTCAATGTCAAATTTCTAACCTCATCGTATCGAAATCGTAGGTACTCGTACGGTCTGCGGATTTCTATTTTGTGGTGAATTTCTGATAGAGAAAAACAAACGTAATGGCGAAAGTAAAAAATAAGAGAAACTCCGGCCTAGCCGACAAAGTTCAGAATAAAAAGAAGACGGAAATCTACAAGAAAAAGATGAATCCGTTCGAAGTACACATTAACCGAGAGAAACTCAAAGTTTTGGGTAAAAAATCGAAGCATGATAGAGGATTACCAGGTGTTTCTCGTGCTAAAGCTATACAGAAGGTAAGGATCATTATATCATAGTTTTAAGATGGATTCAGTAGTGCGTTACAGCATCTTTGCAGTCACTTTTACTTTCCAAAAGAAGTAGTTTATCACATGATGCATTTATATTAGTATTCGTGTCAATATGGGACCATTTAATATTATTGTACAGACTCTGCTTGAAGGGAAAACGTCAATGAATCAATCAATGATCAAACAAAAATCACAGTTCTCTTAATATAACTGTAGCTGTCTTTTACCGATGGTTTCACCTTCCTTTAAGTCATAAATTAACCTACGGGAATGAATTACCAGGATAAAAGTTATGCTATGTGCTAATCCATCTACCCATATTTCCAAATTTATTGAAAGTCTTTAAAACCATCCAGCCATTAAAGTATAAATGATTAACAAACATACAGACTTTGATATTTATAATATTATAGAAACAATTGAGTCTGTACTTAATCTTGCATTTCTTCTCAGAGAAGTCAGATAGGAAACGCCGGCCTCATCTAGTTTAAAAAAATATGATCGACATGTAAAAGTGTTTGTACAAACCAACTTACAGAAATAAAATCATTTATCATTATCATTTATCACATAAATTTCTTTCCGTCATATTTTTTACATATTCTAACATAATTTTTTATTTAACAGAGAAAAGAGACTCTTGGGACTGAAATGAAGCTAATGAACAAAACCAATGCGTTCATTGACCGTCGTATTGGTGAGAAGAACAATCAGCTATCAGCCGAAGACCGCATGGTGGCCCGATTTGCGGCAGAACGGGCTAAGCAGCACAACAAGAAGAACATTTATAACTTAGCTGATGACGAGATACTGACACATAGGTTTGTGAATATAAACTTAATTTATTTAAAACTTAAAACTCTTGTTATATGTGTCTAGGGTGACCAATAGACTGGCCTCACAAATTCAAATAAATGCACAATACATAACAAAAAAATCACAAAAAGGTACACAAAGGAAAAAAAAAACAAACAACAGTAACTTATATGAACAAGATAGCTTATTAATTCCTAAAGAAAAATAAATCTTAACATATACAATAGCAAACATAACTTCAAAACAAAACATAGCTCCATTTCCTTAAGGTATTTGACGGACAGTCAAAAATACGTGGAGCATGATAGCTGTAACATAACTTTTTTATTTAGTCTGCTATGTTGCATTAAGGCTTCCACAGACAGGTGCTACATTGCAACAATACTTTTTCATAGAAATTGTTCACTTCTAGAACAATTTGGATGAAATTGGGCAATGCTTGTTTATCGTAATTTTATGTTGCACCTGTCTGTAAGGGTTGGTTAGTCTAGCTAGTGTATTACAGGCAACTTGGTTGATTTGAAACTGAAGGTTTACAAACCTAGTAAACACAGTGCTATTATTTTCTGGTGATGGTGATTGGCCGTTGCTATGGAGTAGTATCCCACTTGTTACCTCCTTCAGACTTGTTAGAAAAAAGTCAAAACATTAATTTCAATTAAGCCATTAAACTGTACTTTTGAGTGTCACGATTTACAGCTAATAAATTAATAATAATTGTTTCTACCCTCCTTTAAACATTCAGCTTCTGCCAACATTTCAGACCCTTTTTGCCTAACCCAAAAGTGGTATTTTTGGCCGAAGATGGCCCAAGCCGAAGTTTCAGTAGGTCACTAGGAGCACCATAGCTTTTTATAAGATTCAATGTTTTAATCATAGTTGAACATATAAAATTGGGGTAGTATTTAATTGACAAATAATTCTTATTACAGAGGTCAAACTTTGGAACAAATTGAGAAGTTTGATGATCCCAGATCTGAGGACGAAGATGATGAAGACGGCAGGAAGTTTGGTGGACTAGGCGGTAAGAAATTATTGCTGTATTTACACCTATAGGGATGATAAAAAAAAAAAAAACGATGTAGTCTGTCAGATTACCAAAAAATATTAGAGTAAATTAAAATTGTACTCGATTGCAAGTGCATTGAAATTCGTGTAGTGCTGATACACGAAATTTCAACTCACTGTATCGCATAAATATATATAACGCCTTTGACGTGCTTTGTTTTTGTAAATTTTATTGATTGGATAAAGCAAAAAATATTTTGTGCTAATCAAACTGACGGTAGCTAACTAGTCGTTTTTCGTCGGTACGCTTTTTGCAGAGCGGTTGTGGTCATCATGTTGCAGTGAGACTTCAGGGTGACATGCCATCCCTCTCTGTCGGCTGCTAATCGTGTGCACTCATGGAATGGCCTACCTACTGCAGACTTGATCTGGTCGGCCCATATCGCGTGGACGATCTGCCTGCCGCCCGCAAATAAAATGTACCTATTATAAAATATAATTCCATTCCCCAGATGATTTCGTAGCGGAAGGCCATTTCGGTGGAGGAATGTTGTCCAAAACTGAATCAAAAGACGGCGCGAAATCCCACAAAGACCTCATAGAACAACTCATAGCTGAATCCAAGAAGAGAAAAGCAGAGAAGCAGAAGGAAAAGGAACAAACTCTAGACTTAACAGAGAAGTTGGATACGGAATGGAAAGATCTCCAACCTGTGGTGTTTAAGAAGATGAAAATAGAAGAGAAGGAACCTTCTGCTATTGAGAAGCTGTTGAGTCAAGCGGAAAAGAAGAATATGGATTATGATAAGATGATGCGGGAACTGAAGTTTGAGAAGAGAGGCACAGTAAGTTGTTAAAGATTATTAAATAGCCTATAATGCAAATTTTACTTCTTAAAATTCAACTTTACCCCATTCACAATAACAAGCTTAAACAATCCCTTTTTACAGCCCAATTAACCAATAGGGATGATCTTCTTCTGAGACATCCGTTTTTTTTTTTTTTTTTCCTTTATTTTAAGAGACTTTTGAACACAGTTCACGTCAGTCCCATCATAAACTAATCTTAAGTTAACTAACAAAATAAATAAACTAAACCAAAACAGTGCTTTAGATACTGACTAATGAATAAATCATTTTAGCCTCACGGGACAGAGGCCGAGAAATCAATGTACTCTGTCTTAACTTTTCTCAAATTTTGTCTGACTAGTATGTAGCCACTGGGACAGCTCTGTCATTTGTCACGGTCAAATAATGAAAGGTGCAGGCGGCTGGGCAGGAAGAGCAGACAAGGAGATGGGGCATATACTGCGAGGGGGCCCCACACTGGCACTGAGTTTGAGATGTGTCTATGAGACTCCATTTGGCCAGGTTTTTTCTACAGCGGGCAATCTGGGCCCACAATCCGTTTGGCGATTTCCAGATTGGCCACTACATTTCATGTCTAGGGGTCTGTTGCTCTGCCGGAGTGATGAAGTATGGAGGGGCAGTATATGTGTTTTTCCACAGTTTACATCTCGCGTGTCATTAAGATTACCTAAAAATATTTTTTTTTTGCCACATATACTTAAAATTACGAATAAAATACGTTGAAATTTATTATGACGTCACGGCTTGGTACGAGCCAAAAGCAGCCCCAACGCCCGATCTTCGATGCGCTTTATATTAGTGATTTTTTATTGATTTGATAAAGCAAAAAATACGTAACCAATATTTTTTGATAATTTATCCGATTACGGACTAAATAGAATCAGTTTTTTTAATCTACTTCAAAAAATTTAAGGTTTTAAATTCGACCATATATTTTTTTTATGTCTTCAGAACTTTTTACTAGGTGAACCGATTTTGATGATTCTTTTTTCGTACCCCGTCATCATAGGTACCTAGGTGATATGACAAATAGCAGCTCTAGTAAATAGTTGGTTTTGGTAACAGGTTTACGCTTTTTATGTCGTCCTTATGCTTAAGGAAAAGAACTTTAAATCAGTTGGACGGGCTGTAAAAAAGGAATGTTAAAATTTCTAAAGTTATTTCAAAGGGAATGGAGTAGGGTTTATCACACAAAACAATTTGAAAAACATTTAATACTATAAAGTAACCCTTTTGTTTTTATTCTAGCCTTCAGATGGCCTCAAAAACGACGAAAAACAAAAAAAAGAAGAGCTGGCGAAATTGGAACAGCTAGAGAAGGAGAGGGAGTTGAGAATGATTGGAGATGAAGACAAGATTGCAGTCAAATCTAAGCCAACAGCAGCAAAACATAGGTAATGGATGTTAAAATTATTTGAACTGTAGGCACTTAGGCCGAAAGAAAAAAAATAAACATAGCTACAGACATTATATGAATAACAATCCACATAGTAGCTTTAGGCGTTTTTACATAAATATTACTAACGGAACGCCACCATGTCAGTTCGACTTCTGGATCAGACCTCGAAACCTATCCTTCTCCAGCGCGGTGTGAGACAGGGAGACGTCATTTCGCCGAAACAGTTTTTACTGCTGCGCTGGAGAATATCTTCAAGGTTCTGGACTGGAGGGGGCTAGGCATCAACGTTAGTGGCGAGTATATCACTCACCTTCGGTTTGCCGACGACATATTGGTCATGGCTGAGACCATGAAGAGCCTCAGTACAATGGTCGATGACTTCAGTAAAGCTTCCGAAAGAGTGGGTCTTAAAATGAACATGGACATAGTGAATGGTGAATGTCCATGTAACACCAACTCCTATCAAGATCGGAGACTACACTCGAAGTTGTAAACGATTATGTCTACCTGGGACAAACGGTCCAGTTGGGTAGGTCTAACTTCTAGAAAGAGGTCAACCGTCGGATCCGATTCGGCTGGATGGTGTTCGGGAAATTGCGCGGTATCTTCTCGTCCAATTTACCGCAGTGTCTCAAGACAAAAGTCTTTGACCAGTGTGTGTTGCCAGTTTGACCTATGGGACCTTTCAGTCGCTCACAATGGGGTCGCTCACAATGGGCCTTATCAGAAAGCTTAAAGTCACCTAAAAGGCAATGGAGAGGGCTGTGCTCGGAGTTTCCTTGCGTGTTCGCTTCAGAAATAAGGATATCCGCAGGAGAACCAAAGTGACCGGACATAGCCTGAAGAATTGCGAAACTTTTGTGGCAGTGGGCAGAGCACATTGCTCGCAGAACAAATGGCCGTTGGGGATGAAAAGTTCTGGAAGGCCTCCACCTCCTCCCACTAGGTGGAGGCCTATGTCCAGCAGTGGACGTCTTTGGGATGAAATGATGATGATGATAACTAACGACCCGCCCCGGCTTCTCACGGGTAGTAGAGCATTTTATGCCTACTTGTTATTTCTGTCGCAGGGTCGCATCATCGGTGTGAGACCCGCGCTTGAAATTTTCGCGCGCGTTTGTTTTTATTTTGCGATAACTCCTAAGATATTCATTTAAATTATATGTGCATGAAATGCTTGTGGTCAGTAGTTCCAGAGATTAAGAATTATAACAAAATCTGGACAACTACATGTTATCAGATTTTAAAAGGTTTGTATTACAAAACATGCGAGCCACTGGCTATCTGGCGTCCACAATCTAATAACTTCATAACATGATAGGACTTTAACCTTTGCCAAGACGGGTGTTTGATTTTCTGTCGTCCGACTACCATAACAACTTTCTATAAATGACAGCCGGCACTTAAGGTGCATTCCGAGGCAAGGAGGTATCTCCCTAAGTAAAGATGGTCACCCATCTACGGAGTGACCTCAAAACCGTTAAGATCGACCTGTGCGGCTGTTATTAAGCAACGAACTCCTCAAATAACACTCAGTTTGTTGCTTACAACACCTTGCCAAGTTTGTGATAGAATACCTTTGCTTGTATCTCAATTTATTGGTAATATTTCAGATCAGCTGAAGACTTAGATGATAACTTTGAGCTGGAAGATGAACACGATTTCATGCTAGCCTACGATAACGAAGGAAAACCGTTGGTGCCTGAAAGTGTGCTTAAAGACTTCTCTGGTAAGATTTTGGTTTCTGTTACGTTTCTTGTAGTTCATAACGTATTGAGTTTACAAGTGTAAACACAATCTTAAATGTAATTGTAAATTTGGGTAAATAATCAAAAATCACTTCTAAATTAAAAATTAAGAGTTTGTTATCTTTTTTTAACTAACAATCCCATTTTATCCCACTGCAGAGCAAAGGCAAACCAACCTCTTCTTATTTATCTTCTAAGAATAGCCTAAAAATAATGTTCTCATTTCAGTCCCAAATGAAAAACCCAAGTTCGAAGATGGAATATCAGACACATCAGATGAGGATGATGAAGAAGGCGATGAAGAAAGCAGTGATGAAGAAAATGAAGTCGAATCAAATCAGGAAAGTAAAGAAATAACTGATAAAAAAAAATCGAAAGAAAAAGGCCAAGTCAAATTAGTTTCAAACAAAAAAGATGATGATTCAGATTCTAATGAAAGTGATGATAGTATTACAGAAAAGGGTACAAAAGAAAAGGGCAAAATTAAGCTAATATCAAACAAAAACGTCTATGGCTCTGATTCTGAGGAATCCAGTGAAGAAGAAGAATATGTACAGCCATTTATAAAAACGAAACCGAAAGAAAACCCCAAGCCTTTAGAAAAAGCAAACAAAACCGAAGAAAGGAAACCTGCAAAGAAAGAAGAAAACACTATTTTATTCAATAAATCCGAAGATGAAGAATCTGAAGAAGAAGATGATGAAAGCAGTGAAGAAGAGGGTGAAGGTGATGATGATGGCGGAAAAGGAAATGAAATAGACTTGAATGATCTAAATGAATTAAAGCAGTCAGATGTTGAAAGTGATGAGGAAGAAGTACCGGAGGATGTGGAGAAAATTGGAGCTTTCTTCGATCTTAATGCTGGAGAGAGTGATAAATTAAAGGTATGTTAGATTTTATTACTAACTAGCTTATGCCCGTGGTTTGCCCGCGTGAAAAGTGTTTCATTATCCCACAGAAACACAATACCGGGATGAAAAGTATTTCGTTGTGTTAATCCAGGTTATATCTATATTTTTTAAATTTCATCCTAATCCGTTTTTGCACGATTGAAACACAAACATACAAACTTTCACAATCATGATATTAATAGAAGTACATTTTCCTCACGGTGCCGCTCCCGTGACCACGGGATAAAATGGAACTTACAAACATCAACTAACAATTTTACCTCTTTCTAATATTGGTTTAATTAGATAATGCCAAGACTTTTGTTTTCAGTCTATTTTACATATAAATGTTCTTAAGGTTCTTGCCACAAAGGCGAAGATTTTAGCCATCCTTTTGAAAATATTCTTTGTTTTTACATCATACTTCGATTGATCATTTGATTAGACTACTGTCAGGTAAGGCCCCAAAATGAACCCTTGTTGCACACCTTTGTAAACAAAAATATAGTGGTTTTTATATTAAATGTCTTTTGTCCTTGTCCAATGTAGGGACAAAATATTGGACAAAGCCAAATATAGTAATGTGCTATATTATGATCAAGTCTTGATCAAGTTTATCAAATGCTTTAGCCAAATCGAACAAGATGCCTACAAAATACTTTGAGTTCGTATAAGTTCTATATAGGTAGATTTTCGTCGAGAATGTAATCTGTTTTCTTCCTGATAGCTACAAACTAATTCTCCTTTTTACAGGAATTATTAAACGGAAAAACTCCAGCCCAACAATCAAGCGCCTTGCAGAACCTTATTAAAAGTTACGATCCAAGTCTAGCAGTAAATAATAAAGATAAACTTAGCAAACTGTTCGCATATATGCTGCAATATATTAACGATATATTTACTGACCTGAAAGAAGAAAGCGATATAATGAAATCATTTCTTATCTTCGACAGACTGGCCCCACATTTCTATGATTTAGCTCAAACAAATAAAGTTTCAACTAAGAAATATGTAGTTGAATTACTGAAAGAAAAGTATGGGAATTTTAAGAAGAGGCAAAAACGTGTGCCCGATATGGATACGTTGATATTTTTTAAATTAATTTCTTTATTATATCCAACGTCTGATTTTCGGCATCCGGTCACAACGCCATCTCTGATTTTCATGTCGGAAATTTTAACTTACTGTAGATTTAACGACGCCTATTCTTTATCAAGAGGTTTATTCATAACTACCCTAGTTTTAGAATACACAATGTTATCAAAACGATTAGTTCCCTCCGCCATTAATTTTCTAAGAGGCGTTTTATATTTAAGCGCAAACACTACAATTTTAAATCCAATACAAGTCGTTCCGCCATTCAGGTTACACAAAGACTCCAAAATTTTGAATTTAGAAGAAGACTGTTCGAAAATGGACGTCGGAAGCAAAATGGCCGCGCGTGATTTGACACTGACAGAAATAGACGATGATTTCAAAATCCGTATTTTGTCTTCAAGTATGGGGATTATGAAGGAGTTTTTCGACTATTTCAATGATATTGAAGCACAAGTTTATTTATTTGAGCCTCATTTGAAGTTGATCAGTAGGATAGACTTGGATATGTACCCCGCAAAGGTGGCTAATAGGGTGAATCAGGTCGTGAAGTACATGAAGGCTGGTTTAGAGGTGAAGACGTTTACTCCGCTGAGTAGAGAGAAAAAGAGGCCGAAAGCTTTGAGGCTGTACGAACCGGATATACAGGAAGTGTGAGTAAAAACATTTAGTTATTTTTGGTGTTGCCAGTATCTATATAAATTCGTTGCTACACTGTGTCAAAGGATGCATTCTACTACTCGGTCAAAATATCTGTGCAGTTGGCAATGCCACTCTGAAGTTACGCTCTCGTTATTAGAGACGAACGCGGGGCGCTGCGCGGGAGTGGGTTCGTCGATGTGCACAGTTATTTTTACCGTGTTGTAAATTGGTCAACTTTCCTTCTTGGTTCTTTAAAATAAAAGTAGTTTTACCAGGTAAGATAGTGGTCAATCGCGACCCTATAGTTAAAAATAAAATACATTTTATAGTACTGTGAACTTAATGATTCATAATTATGACCTTTTTCTAAGTACAAAAGTTATCCTCGTAGACGTTTTTTGCATAACCTTAGCAATTTAGCATATCACCAAATTTTGAAAACTAATACTGGCAGAATAGTCGTCATCGAATCAGTTGCTTAAGAAATATAAAAAACTTAACATGTTGAGTGCTCAACTGAAAATTAGACATTGACCCCTCAACTGTTTCAAGGTTTTTGTTTACAATTTGATAGCCCACACGTGTAAGCCAATTGGAATGATTTAACTCCTACTTCCGAGATTTGACAATACTTAAACTATTTACGGGGGACTGACCCACATGTGGTGCACTACCTCATCTAAACCACGAAAAGTCTCACATGTGGGTCACGCACAGGGAAACTGTTAAAATTCGTAAATCGTAATGGACACGTTTCTTCTTCCAAATAAACTTAATTTTCTCTTTTTTCTCTATAGGTTCACAGGCAACAAGACTCCAAAACTGTCTCGCGAACTACAAGAGTCGCGGCGACTCAAGACCAAATATAAGAAGGAGATGAAGGGAGCTCTCAGAGAGATCAGGAGGGACAAGTCTTTCATAGGATCCGTCAAGATCAGGCAGAAGATCCACAGGTGAGTTGATCTGCGAACATTGAAAAAGAATTGTACAGCTCGAGCAAATATCAAAATTGGGGACTAAGGGTGATCGTCCACCAATACATTAGCACGTTTTGTTAAAGCTCCGCTGCATCGTTACTTTTGACCATTTTCAAAGCGTAAGGGAAGAAAGAAAGAAAGAAAGAAAGAAAAGTGTTTATTTGTCACAAAACGACATACATAAAATAATAAATACCCTTAAACAATAGTATTAGTAGTACTTAAATTAAGTTAGTAAAGACGAGAAACAAATCAAACAATAATTACATATACTAGCTTAGCAACGCTACTTTCTTTTAACACCGCTAACGCGCTACGCCCGACGTTGGGTATATGAAGGATGGGGAGGTGAGTAGCGATACATAGCATCGAATGTCGTGGGTTTCGGGTATAAGATTACAATTAAATTATTATTATTATTATTAAATTTATATCAGAATTACGACCGTATCGCGATCTTTTGCGACTGAAGCGCTGGAAAAGTCGCCGTGGGCAATCGCCCAATGTCGATTTAGCTATAGTAGAAGCAGGCCCCCTTCTACTCGACCGTAATTACAGCGATAAATACCTACACTTTCGCGCGGTCCCAGCACCGCTCCGTCAGTCGGTTGTCACCGCTTGCGCATGCGAGGGGACTGCGTGGTTGGTGGGGCGGGGTCTTAGTTCGGCAGTCTCGCAAGAAACGAGCAGTCACGGCTCAACCCAACCGTCACGGATATTGAGAACAAAATTGTGTGCTTGGTCTCGGAGAGTAAAATATCTGTAACGTAAAAACTTCTCTAAGCTGTGGTAGAAGGCCCCATACAAATCTCTTTGTAATAAATCCTCTTTCTCTTTCCAGCGACAACATTCGAAGAGAGAAGGTGAAACAGATCTACAAGGACGCGTCAATACAACAGGGAGAATTGAACAAAATGAAACGCATGAAGTGATTCTAGCTGTATATTTGTTAATAACAAAATAAACTTGTATAACACCGGTTTAATCTAGACTTTATTTTAATTTAACCTACTTTGTTTTTAACATACAGATAAAATAGAAAAGAGATAGAGAATTTAATCTTTTTCTAACCTTATAATAATATTTTAGCTACTATAGTATCATGAAAACTGGTTTCTTAGATTTTTCTCTTTCTAGTGTTGCTTGCTAGTAAAGGATAGCAGCATTTCACTACTACCCTAAATTTTTAAATAATCAAACCAAACGGCGTAGCTGTATAAAAGCTAGATTTGGGTAGATTTTTAACAGAAACCTTAGCTTGTTACTCAGCAAAACTTCAATTCATAATCCCAGATAATTTACAATGCATCACCTGCTTACTCCATTTACTACCTTCGGTTTATGTATTTTAAATAGATTTTTGTGTGACCAGTTGCTATAAAAACGTCCTCAAACTGGTTGCAATGGAATTTGAACTTGATAATGAAAAACATTGAGTTTGTTGTTCCGAAAGTTGATAATTATTTCTGATTCTTAAATAGAATATAATCAAAAATAAAAACCCTTAAAACTAATGATCTCCATCGAATTTATCCCCATCGATTTTCTTCTCGTTCACAGGCTTGTTTAGCTCCCAAATAGAGTAGTTCAGACAAGTTGCAAAGGCAAGCCAAGCGAGGTATGGCACCATGAAGTAGCCAGTCTGCGGGGCGACATTGTAAAAACTGACTGTGCATGCTACAGCTGCCGCATCTAAGGCCAGCATGTGTAGTAGACCCTGAAAATAAGTTAACTTAAATTAAAAGTGCCTTCAAAGTAATAGGACAGACCGGAGTGAACAGGCATCTTCTGAAGCAGACCTTATCCATCAGGCGAGATCAAAGTCAAGAGAGGACTCATCAGAAATAAAAGAAAAATATGGTACAACAATGCTTTAGGCCTTTAAAGTTGCGGTGGCAACCTCTCACGTCCGGCCCTGGTCCAGGCCATGGTACGGAGCGAGAGGGCATGGAAGCTGTCTCCTCCTTCTGCGAAGCAGTAATGCTCGCAAAGGAGGAGGCGGAACGCGTGAGGGAGATGCAAAGGAGACGCCCTCACGCCCCTAGACACCGCAGGAGACGGGAGTCGCGAGCCGATTCCCGGCCACCGTAGGCGCGGGCTTGCGGACGGCTAGTTATGGGTAGCTCCCCGTCCAATAAGGACCAAGCCCGAGTTTACGGCGCTTAGTGTTTCACGCCTCAAAGAGATGTCAGCAAAAGTGACGGGGCCTGTTAGTGCCGATGCCTGTCTGGGTCGCAGATAAATTTGAAAAAGAGTTACCGCGGCCCTGGCGCAAGCAACTGAAGGAACACGGGTGGGTTGTATTCAGTAAAAGTCTGACACGCCCTCCCGCTTCACCCAGAGCGGGAGAAGTCATTGGATGATTGCCCACCCAAAAAAAAATGCCCTTAAAGTTCATAAGAGCGGTTTCATGCCTATCTTGCACAGAAGAATTGTCGACTGTAACATAGTAATCCATCTTTATTTTCCGACTGCATCCTTTTAATCCCTTTTTTGATTACTCCTAAATCACGAGAAAAATATATTTACCAGTCCAATTCTATGCCATCCGAAGAAGACAGGTGTCCATGTCCAGTTGAGGATCAGCTGTCCTCCATACAGCGCCAGTGGTAACACAGCATCATCTGAAAATAGTCCACTTATATTAGCCAACCCGAGTAGGTATAACAAGATTTCTACCGGCAGTCTCCAAAATATTACAACGACGCGTCAAAGAATGGAAGAACCATTTTACAAGATGTTTAGGAGTCTTGGTCCATGCAACTTTGCATTTCTTCCTGTCACTCCTGGGCACTGGCAGAACTTGGCTTTTGGTACTACAATGAATAATTTATTATAGTCCGTAGCGTTTGTTACGTTAGAGTTAGTTACCTGTAAATCCTCCACACTCTGTATAAACGATGTAAGAAGCGTATCCCATCCCGGAGTAAAGGACAGTCCATGCGGGCCCAAACAGCCACGGCGGTGGCGTCCAGGAAGGCTTCTTTATCAACTGGTACCACGCCTTGCCGTCAGGCCTTTTGACCTGGCCCCTCATCGTTAAAGTGCTAACCCAGCCACCCATATTGGGCGCCAGAATAGCGCCAAGTATTCCCCAGTTTACCATTGTGTCTGTGAAGTAAGGTTTTTAGTTTTTTTATTTTGTTTTATAAGATATGTGCTAGTTTGTTAAGTTTGCTCTGGCTTCGGAGTAGGAAGCGTGAAGCGTGAATTATAGTTTAAGGCGAGTGGAAAAGTTGGGCTATGCTATTCAGACATAATTTGATATCAACCCAGTTACATTTAAAATAAACCAGAGAGGCGTTTGTTCGACACACATCACACAAGCATGTATACTTATTAGTAAAATATAATAGACATGCCATTTATAGTATAGACCCCACACGTAGGCCCGCTCGCTGGTTCAAAGTCCCTAGCCATTAAAAAAAAACCCATCTAAGTAAACAATGCGTTCCATTCACGTTAAGAATATCGTGATTCCAATATTTTTTGTAAATTGAATTACACTATTTCCAATAACAAAATGACGAACCTTAACTGGAAACCCAAAAAGACTAACTATGTCTAGGATTAGTAATTAATCTTTCATCAACTATTTACAAATACTTAAAAGAAATCTCTTTTGCATATTTGCATCATAGAATGGAACGATGCAATCATCTGACAACAGTGACGTTACGTCACTCAATCTATTATCCTACAAAATGAAAAAGGACTAAAGTTGCATGACTTTGCCATAAATTTTCAAGACTCCTAAATTGTTTGGTACTACAATTGTTCCGGGAAGCTGATTTCACTCTTGGAAATTTTATTTTCTCATTTACGAGAAAATTTCTGCATTTAACAGCAGATTTTCGAAGCAAGATTTAGATCAAGTAAGTGCTTAACTTTAACGTAAAATTTATCTCACCTTTCTAGAAGTTTACCGGCGTTTTCTAATGTAAATAAATTGCGTAATGTAAATGTAGGATAGGAGACGCACTCGCGACGAATAACTTAGCTGTATAATACCTACCTACTTTACAATTCTGGCTTTATCATCGTTGATAATAGCTCAAGTTACGTCACACCTAATTAACGTTCTAAATAATACTGGTGGTAAGTTTTTACTATATCTAATCTAATCGGCTAACACGCGAACTGTATAATCGATATTTGAAAACCGGCTTAATTTTTATTTATCAATTTTAAAACAAGCGTACACGATATAAGTGGTGTTTCTTATTTATCTCAAGTGTGTGTCGAAAAGAATTAATATTATCAGAAAAATGGAGCTTGAAAGGTATGTCAAAGTATTTGGCTGTGTGCTCAAGAGACTAGATTCTTCTTGTTGACTGGTTGAAGTAAAACGTCGAAATAGTGTTAAGTTAAACCCACTATGGTATCTGAAAGGTATGTCTAACTTAAACCGAAATGTAAAAGATCGCTCTAGGATTCTAATATGTGAGATACTGAATACTGAAACCTTTTGCAGTATTTATATTACAGCAAAGAGTGTATCACATACATACTATTAGATAATTGTATATCTAATACCTTTAAATTGAGCAATTCTTGCATTTAAGTATAAATATATAAATATATGATCTGAATCTCGAAAAATGCTCAAAATTTTTTCATGAAATTTAGTATACAGGGCCTTTCAGGGGCTATAAATCGATCAAGCTAGGTTAAATTTTTAGAAAACGTTGTTTTCTCTATTTTTACCTGAGCAGAGCTCCGTCGCCCAGGTACTTTATAATTTTCATGGAAAAATAAAGAAAGAAAATATTTATTTGTGACCCGCACAGGAGACACGAGAAAATAAGCATACACTTAAACAATATTAAAATAAAAACCCTGTGCGAGACCAAAAAGGCTCCTATCTCAGCATGTGCAGCGATATCCAAAAAAGGAAGTACAGTGCTAACAGTTTAATAGGTTCCCATAAAACAATAGTTAAAACAATACAATTAACAAGTTAGACTGTGAATCTATAAAAACAACATTGAAAGGACCATTCAAATGCTGTCATTATGCTATACTAGATAGTCTTTGCAAACATCAACTCAATTTCGCATATAAGTTTTACACTGGTTGAGCATAGATCAGCGAGTTCTCATCTCTCTTTTTTCATACCACTGTTTATTTTTGATTACTGTAGAAAACATTGATAGAAAGTTCTAGCAACAAATTTAGTAACAACTGATAAAATTGATACAATTCTATCAATTCATTCATCATGGCTTTAATATTGATTATCATGGTGAATTAAATAAATCATCTGATTATGGAGATCTAGCTGCTGGAATAAGTACTTCTTTAATTACAAAATACTAGCGGATGCTTCGCGATTTCAACCGCGTAGTTCCCGTTCCCATGGGAATACAGGGATAAAAAGTAGCCTATGTCACCCGGGGATAGTGTAGCTTCCCAACGGAGAAAGAATTTTTGAAATCTGTCCAGTAGTTTTTAAGTTTATTTGTTACATACAAAAATACAAATATTTCCTCTTTATAATATCAGTGTATATTATAATCTGTCTATCTTATATACAAATAATTAAAATTTAAATGTCTGTTTGTAATGTCAAAATAACAACTAGAAGCTTAGAAGTGTACATGGCACTACGAAGATTATAAAAAAAAAAACTATATTTATGCCGGGAGATCGCCGAAATAGCTGGACCGATTTTGACGAGACTTACACTGACAGATTGCTGATGCTATAAGGAGTAACTTCTTATACTACTTTTTTTTTTGAAAAAGTATATTAGGATCCATGAAAAAAAAACCTTTATTTTTTAGTTTTTACGAGTTTGACGCGGAGGAAGTCGTGAGCATCAGCTAGTAAGTTATATTAATGTAAAGTTTTATCAAAATCCGTCTAGTAGTTTTTGCTTGAATGAGTAACTAACATGCATTCATCCTCACAACTTTTGCGTTTAATATGTACCTACGAGACTAAATATTTTTGTCTGTTTTTGCAAATTTTGTTGAAAGCCTGCCTGAAGAGGGTGTAAGTGCAACCCCTTGCACTCTCTCCCGGCGCCCATCAGTTGAATTTTCTAGAAACCTTGTTACTAAGCCATTTTATCAGCATAAGAATGTGCTGATTCACCGTGCTGACTTTTTAAACTATATATAAATGTTTCTGGTTTGTCATGCTTGTTTTTGCAGATTAAAAAACTAACATGCATTGCAGTAGTAAAAAACTAATTAAAACTATTATTTATTATTTGCTTGTGGTTCTCAGCTGAGATTATCCATTTTCTGCTAGTGAGTGAAGTTTGAGTGCCAATTAAAAAAAATAGATAGTTGTCAAGCCTATAACAAATAAATATATATATATATACTTCATATTTTGCAGACAGTAAAATTCTAAACACATCTACTACTATCACAGTAGCTTACTTTATTGTGTTGTTTAATACCACTAGCTTTTGAGTTACAAAAATATATATTACTAGCTAGGTATATATTGTAGGTATAATACTCCAAGACTTAAATAAATCAGCAAATACTTAGAGTATTTATGAGTGGAACACCAACCTCAATAAGTATTAAGGCATAGCAAGGCAGGTATTGGTAGTTTTTTTTTTAATATCCGAATTTAATTATTGTTCATATTTTTTTAATTTTTTTTTGTACACCTACCACTGTTGGGTCTTTTTGAACCCAAAGGTTGACTGGTAGAGAATGCCTTGCTGCATTAAGTCCGCCTATGTATAACCATTGTACATGAAGCTTAAATTAATAAATAAATAAGGCGGTACCCCGAGCAAAACACCGCGCAAGCCGTTTTTTGTGCTGTTTTTAGGAGCTATCTACTCGTTATTTAAAAAGAAATATCAATTAATAAAAATACATTAAAATTCTACGTAATATTGATTCTAAAATGGTAGATTTTTTTATAATGTTGTATAAATTTCACTATTCTCCTTCCAAAAAAACATAAAAATGCGAATTATTGATATTATGCATCTCCTCGTAAAGTGTTCATTAATTATTTTTTGTACTAAGACTAATGGATAGACAATTTAATAACGAACATTTTTGTAGAAATTTTATTTTCAAAAGACCCAAATTCGACTTTATAAAGATTTAATTCTAAAATCTGGGCGTATTCAATACTGTTATTCATGCGCCACCAGTGCCGCTAGACCAATAGGAATGCTCAAATCTCATGCCGATTTTTTGGTCAGGGTACCGTCTTAATTTATTTTTAGTAAAAGTGTTTTTTTAAACCAGTATGAAGTTTTTTTTTTATCTTTTACCTTCTACACTCAGACCAAATAAAAATGATGGTCTGAGGTTCTACACTAGGAATTTCTCCCCTCTCCACAAACATCAAACAACCAAACCTGGAAAAACTATCAGTTGGTGATACAAATATTCGTTCTTCGCGGGCATCGAACCCGCGACACGCAGCGCGGGCGTCAATCATTGCGCCAATTGTGCTGTCCAATCATGTTTATTTTTCATTAGTTTAAAATTTCAAGCAAACACTACCAATATATTCTTTCTTCCCTCTATTCCAGCGTCAACGAATTCATAATGGCAAACCTGTCAGCTATCGGCTCCATCATCCTGCCCAACTTGGGAGGCTGGGCCAGTGGTGTGTACTTCGCGGGACAGATCCGCAAGGAGCCCGGCCAGAAGTCCTGGTACGATGACCTGAAGAAGCCCTGCTGGAACCCTCCTAAGTGGGTGTTCGGACCTGCATGGACCGTTCTGTACAGCAGCATGGGTTATGCCTCGTATCTTATTTATGAAGAGGTCGGTGGATTCCAAGGTGAGAAATATTTTATGGCATTTTTGACTTCTTCTTCCTTTTAATTTTTGCCTGACTTCAAGGCAGGCAAAAAGGGGTAGTTGTAGGTACAGGCTTAATTTTAAACAGTAGGAGTGATTATTTTAATACAGAAGAATCCAACAATGTTTAGTGTAACTGGGATGCAAGAAAAGAACCTTCACAATTTACAATATTATATATTTGTCTGTGCTGTCAGCCAAGCTATGAACTCAGTTCAGTAACATGATAAATAATACCCAAACTACCAGGAGGCCAGAATCATTTCGTTTTTATTTCTCTCTTTTTAGTTTTAGTACCCTATTACTAAAAAGTATGCAATTTCTATAGTAAGGTACCTAAAGGATTGAAAAAATACCCATAATAACTCAATTTACACATTCTTGCTGTTAGTAGCTAAGGAGTTCGGTTGTATGTTCGATATCTTGAAAACTGCTGAACAGATTTTGTTGAAACTTGCACTGTTCCCTAAGATTAGAGATACTTAATCCAATAAAAAAGAATTATGACGATCCGATAAGTAGTTTCGGAGAAATGTGTGGACAAATATACATACATACAATTATGAAATTTGGCACACGTTTAGAAGCCCATATAGAGTAACATATGTAAATATTGTGCAATTCCAACAATATTAAGGGGCGTCTAAACGGGCTATATTTTACGACAATTGGTGGCTGCAATACTGTGGCCGGCAACATTGCTAGCAATACCAGCCACACTATGCAATATTTTAAGGATGGCCCGGCATTATAGCCACATATTTTTTGGTATGTCAAAATGTTTTTATGTGTAGCCGGTGTGTGGCCGAACGATCGCCTCGCAATCGAAAATACTGCAATATATCTGGGCCATCTATATTGTTGTTCTGTTTTACTGTATATTCGCGTCCCTTTCTCCCAGCGACGTGAAGTACTTTGCGTTTCAATTTTCATTTTTTCATTCTTGTAAAAAAATTAAATAAGTATTTATCCAGCATTAATTCCTTGTTTACGGAATCCAAAGTGTCACGCCTACTTAGGTAGGGTCGAATCCACATTCGTGTCCTTTTTTTTCGTTTTTCTGCCAAAACAATGTAAGCGGCTGCGATGAGCGTCATTTCGTCGGCCATTGTTGCTGGATTGTGTGGCTCATTAAAGGGTTCTGAATCAAAGGCCATACTATTGCAGCCATATTGCAACATGTTGCCTGCAATTGATTGCTCAGCCATAAAATGCACTAAAATGTTTTTTTGATGGCTGGGCAATGTTTGCCAATAATTGCAGCCACAAATTGTCGTAAAATATGGCCCGTTTAGATGCCCCTTTACATCCATACGTGTCGAATTGATTACCTCCTTCTTTTTAAAGTCGGTAAATAGGCTAAGTACTTGTTTAATTATTGATTTATTTATCCAAACATTATATAAATTTTACACTTTCTGTGGTGCAAGCGATAAAACGACACTTTTCTGTCTGACTATATACCGATGTTTTTTACGCCTATCAAAACAGAAATAAGCAGGTATTATTCTTCGGGTCTAATGTAAGCGGGTAGACAAAAATATCTATAGGAGCCGTATGTGGAATATCTCAGGTGCCATTCACTCAGGTGCCGTTCAAGCGCGTAGGTACCCAATGTGGAATACGTCAAGATGCGACAAATCGTTTTATAGAATATACGTAAATATCCGTAGAAAATTAAAAACGCCTTGAGCCAGAGTAAGAAGTTAGCACAACATAACATCAAAATCAATGGCATGTGAAATGTCTAGAATACAATGCATCATTTATTACATAAGGCAATACGACTTACATGTATAATCTCTCATTTGAGCTCTGATAAGATAATCTGACTGTTGTGAGTAAGATATATCAGTCGGTATCAACCGATAGTAACATGGATACTTGGGTATGTTTGTTTAACGTAACGTAACCCAACCCAGCCAGCCTTATACGGCTAAAGGATTATTCTCCACTCCTTTAAGAGTGTCGTTCGTGCATGATGCGTCCTTAAAAATTCGTGAGTAGTACAGGGCCGGTCGATGTGGCGATAATCATTCCGGACAGAGTTGGAAGAGGCCTTTGGCCATGGTTGGCAGTTGGGAGATGATGATGGATTATCTCGAAGTGATGGGAAAGGCCCTCTGCCTGTTTCACCATCTCCAGTGGCGTACCTACCGCGGTATCAGCCGTATCAATGATACGGGGGCCCTAATCCATAGGGGCACCAACATGTGTAAGCTTCTTAAGAAGAAGCGTACCCAAAGGGTAAAAACGGGACCCTATTACTAAGACACCGCGGTCCGTCTGTCTGTCACCAGGCCGTATCTCATGAACCGTGATAGCTAGACAGTTGAAATTTTCAAAGATGATGTATTTCTGTTGCCGCTATAACAACAAATACTAAAAACGGAATAAAATAAATATTTGAGTGGGGCTACAACAAACGTGATTTTTAAGCCGTTTTTTGCGATAATGTTACGGAACCCTTCGTGCGCGAGTCCGACTCGCACTTGGCCAGTTTTTATTTATGCGTTGGATATTCAAATGTCATGAAACAAGCCCAGAATGTAGCATCCTCCTTGAATATGCCTAACATTTTGGCCTTCATTGACCACAGCGATTGCAAAATAGTACTTATAATGCTAAAAACAACACATCTCCATAATTACATCAGCGCCTTATAAAACATTAGGTACTTCAGTTCAACTCAAAAACACCTTTGAACAATGACATCATACATTAAAAATGCTCAAATGTGTGAAATAAATCCTCAGTAAAGACCATTAAAACGTGTGAAATCAGTTGCCATGAGGCAAAAGTCATAATTTATAGCTAAAAATAAATACAAACTGGTTGAATAGCCTAACATCCCCATACTACTACAACACTAATTTGGGTTTCCCAATAGGAAGATGTTTCAGAAAATAACAAACAATAGTACATTGTTCACCGAGAGGAGAAAGTGACCGATTACCGTCGAGGGTGTCGTTTGAAGCCCGAGCCGTAGGCGAGGGCTTTAAAACACCCGAGATCGGGAATCGCACTTTCTCTCGAGTGATACATAGTGTTTTATACTACACCTACGAGGAAAATAAAAAACTAAATCTTTACTAATTGAAATTTATATTGAAATTGTTGCAGTTAGTGACCAATGGCGTCTGCAATTTTAACATGTTCTTTTTTCAAATTGTTTGACACCATCCAACACACAGCTAGTGGCCAGTGTCATTTTGCGAACTTGGAGATAAAAACTCACTGTAAAAACTTTTTGGCTTTTGATATTTAGGTTACCAGCGCATAGTCTTACCCAAAATTAAAAAAGAAAAACCACGTAAGAAATGGATTTTCATACACTTTTCTCTCCCGCTCAGATGCGTTTTCTCGCCGCATATTTGTTCGATATGCAATGACGTACTTTTTACCGTAAATTTGATAAAGTATCAAGGTACTTTCCGAGCAGGTGTAGTATAAACATTTATTCGACATAGACACAACAAAACAACAATCACAAAGTAACAGAGAAGAATAGTAAAAATACAAACAAGGTATAATAGTGATTGCGCCGAGCTAAAAATACTGAATGAAATGAAGCTACTTGCAGTGTTGAGAGATGTCTATGGAGAAGAACATGCAAGAAACTATGGCCACTCTTTTAAACTTGCTACCCTCAAGAGCCGTCTTAATTACTTCAGACCACCTTTCCTGTTTCTGCCATGATATAAAAGGGAAAGAAATTATACTTATTTTTGTCTGACTTAGTATTTTTCGTTTATTTCCAGATGAAGCAGTGTTGCCCCTGACTTTATATGGAGGTCAGTTGCTCCTCAACTGGGCGTGGACACCCATCTTCTTCGGATTGAAGGACTATAAACTGGTGTGTATACTACAATACTGAATCTACCTATACTCCATTTGAAATAACATTAGACATGTTAACAACTCTTTTTACAGTCCGTTCAACCGATATTGAGTTCTATCCCGTAAACACAAGGATGACATAAAAAGCATAAACCTGTTACCAAAACCAGTTTTACTACAGCTACCATTAGTCGTATCACCAACGCAATAGAAGTCAAAATCGTTTGAACGGGCTGTAAAATGGCTTATTTAAATGTGTAATGTTATCGCAAATGGAGTTTAGTCTTTACTGTTTTGGATATTGTGGCACCGATCGTGGGGAAACCAACCAGTATGACCAAAAATTCGAAGACTTGCGACGTCCACGAACCTTTACTGGGCCTGCATGCAGTGCCAGTGCAGTGTTCTTCTCACATAGAGGATACCCGTGCCCCAGCAGTAAAACATTGTGTATAGTCTGATTATGTTTATCACAAATTACCAAGATAAACTTCTCAGACTAATACACAGGGCAAGTCACGATAAATTTAAAAAAAGGATGGCTTAAAAAAACAAATTGCGGAAGTTACTGCTGCGCGGAGTTATAATGAATTTACTAACAAAAATTAGGCTTTAGCTCCTCGTGTTTGACCACTAACTTACCGATCGTAAGCGATTTAATAATTCATTACCATTTCTCATCACCAGGCTTTCATCGAGATCTCGGTGCTGCAAGCCGCAGCCTGGGCCACCACCCTGAGCTTCTTCCCCATCAGCCACACGGCTGGCTACCTCATGCTGCCGTACCTGGCCTGGCTGGGCTATGCCAGCTCTCTGTCCTACTACATCTGGAAGAACAACCCGAAGACTGATGGACCTACTGTCAGGGAGATCAAAGATGAGAAGAGTCAGTGAGGTTTGTATATTGAATTTATAATTTTATCCGTACTATCCATCCATCCCTACAAATTATAAATGTGAAAGTAACTGTCTGTATGTTTGTTTCGTTTTCATGTTCATACCTAAACTGCTGAACCAATTTTGATATATAATCTATAGGCTCGCGTTTGACCAGTATCTCGCCTGATGTTAAGCGAGATGTGGTCTACGATGAAGCACGCTTACCTAGAAGAAACCTATTCAAATTTTGGTTTAGAGACAGATTGGACCTTAATTTTCACGGCATTCTGAAAGAATTTGGATTTTCAAGCTAGCCTGCTTGAAAATCAAAATTCTTAGCCAATTCAAGCAGCCACTAGCAGAATCTAGTAGTACAATAACGTTTGCCTCTTAACGGGGACCCAGGGCTAAGAAAAAAAATGGTTCAAATAAATCTCACTAGAAGGAGCGACATGCACCGATTTGTTATTGAACTGTGTGTAAAATTATAATTTTCTGGAATTGAACATAAACATTGTATGTTCTTGTTTAATCAACTCTCACAAGCACAAAATTATGGAATAATTGCCTCTTAATTCACATTCAAAGATTATTGAACGAATCATTTAAAATTGATGCCAATAGATGGCGCGGTTTTAAATTTCTGAGGTATTCCACTAGATTGTTTAAATTTGTATTGTAACACATTTTGGTGTAATAAAACTAATAAAAAAAAAATACTATAAAACAAATCGTCATTGTATAGAAAGAAAAAATATTGACGAACTGAGTAATGATTATATCAGTTTAATCAGATGAAAAACGCTAGTTACGTCGGCACGGTTTCCTTTGAAATTATAGTTTATAGTGACTTATTTGCAAAAGTACCTACATTCATTTTAAAAGATTAACCCTCAGTTTCCCAGCTCAAAATTATCGGAGAATTAATGTGACAAATTGTCAAGCACGCGTTATCTGCTGTGATTGGCTGCTGAAAATTCATTCAACCAATCACAGCAGATAACGCGTGTTTGACAATTTGTCACATTAATTCTCCGATAATTTTAAGCTGGGAAACTGGGGGTAATTATCTGACTAGTATTTACTAAATCCATCATTTTCCTTTTCAGATATCAAACATCGACAGAAAACGCTTAATAACTTAACAATTTTCTTAAGTCTTGGAACAAAAATGTGTTCTTAGTTTTAGAAGCATATTCACGTAATAAGTGCAATTTCTATGAACGTATATATGTTAAGTAATAACTAGGGGATAGCTTGACGCTATTGGTAAGGTCTTGGGTAGCATTTGAGACAGTGAATTGAGTTAAATCAGTTGGAATATGCGGCTTGTTGGTGCTTATTGCGGTCTGAAGAGAATTCAGCCTTTCGGGGCCTTAATAAGGCCTTGCGAGTCTTTATAATGCCGTTGTGGGGCTTAAGCCATTTCGGGGCATATTTATTCGCACAAAAATAAGCTCACTAAAATATATCAACTGTTTTAGAAGTCCGAAATGAAAAGTGATCAGAAAAACCTTTTATGTGGATGTCGATTTGTTAATTCACTGTCTTAAATGTATAAAATTGTTGTATAACATCTTATAAATACACTCAACTTTGTGAATGTTATCGTTTTCTACATATTATCAGTATTTGTATCGCATTTATCTCTCAATATAAAATATTGTCTTAGAATTGGCGATTTTTATAAACGGAGCCATTTTCATGTTGTAATAAATTACAATAAATAATAATTAATGTTGTAAATCAGTATAGTTCAATTATTAGAAGTACATTTCACTAATGCGAATTGTAGAACTATTATAGGAATCATATTTTTTGTGGGTAGTTTTGCATTTATTAGATCAGTTTTAGAAGTACCCATAGGAAAATAATTTATAGAGTTCTTCCGATGAAAAATCAAATAGTTATTTCTCTTATAGGGTATCAGAAAACGAAGGTTTTTGAGCCAATATAACAAAACGTGACAAAACGCATTTTTCAAGAAAAAAGTTACAAGTACCCGCAAAAATTGTTTTTTTACTTGGTGTACCCTCAAATAACGAAGTTGTTTTTATTTATCTGTAGTTAGGTATAAGTGGAAAGTGTCCTTGGAAGCACAAATTATATTATTTTTATGCATTCCTGGATTGCATTTACTGTTATATATTTTTGAAACCAAATCTAACCTTTGTAGTTGACTAAAAAAAAGTGCATTATTTGTGTAAATTGTAGATTTATCGAATATTTGTTGTTTGGAGTTATTGACTATATCAATAAATTACTGAAAAATTATGTACTTGTTTCATTGTTTATAAATATAACTACAGGGTCCAAATAAATTAGTCAGCTAAACTCTTCAGTCTTGATTGATGACTGAATCAAAGAAAATGAAACAGATAAATTGCTCTTTTTTCTTTTGTTGTCATTTTATATTATTATCGATACAAACGATATTTATTATGTCTGAGGACTTCCGTTAATTTTTTTGTTACCCGCCTGTATAAAACAAACTTGGCAAGTGCGAGTCTGACTCGGGCACTGAGGGTTCCGTATAAGCAGCAAACGCGGATCCCTGAATTTAAAAATGGCCTATCCAACGATACTCCACACCATGGACAGACAAGAAAAAGAAGACATCCGCACTTTACGAGTACAGGAGGTACCATTTTATCTTTTTCATTGTTTTGTTCTACCACTGTCGGCGTGATTAAATATGTATATACATGCCAAATTATAGCTTTCTAGTACTTAGTGTCTGAGCTAAGCTGCGAACCGGACGGACAGACAGACATGGCGAAACATTACGGAACCCTAAAAAGGAATTGCAGATGAGGCAGGCATTCTGTCTTCAAACTTAAGGTTAGTTTTTTTTATAAATTTTACCACTATCTCGCCTGATGGTAAGTGATGATGTGGTCGACGGTGAAGCACGCTTGCCTAGAAGTAACCTATTCACTCTTGACTTAAAGACCCCAAGGTTTTAGCTATCAGGAAACAAAGACTCCGGCAGAAAATTCCACTCCTTAGCTGTGCGTACAATGAAAGTATTCGCAAAACACTTTGTACGTATGGGTGGGATGTCCACCATGTACCGGTGGCGCATTGCCGTACGTCTTGTTGTCCGGTGATGAAAAGGAAATGGAAAGGTAGGCGGAATCAAATTGTGCGTACCCAAAGGTTCCGGGTTATAGCAGGTCATTTATTTGCAGCAAAAACAGTGTAGCAGAGAGCACCGACCCCTGAGTCTCCGGCGTTAATACCTAACTGACCGGACGAGCAGCCATCGATAACCACTCGGATGGACCGATCCCTCAGGAAGTCAGCAATCCAGTCACACAGACCACTAGGCAGGTCGAAGGAATT
This sequence comes from Orthosia gothica, assembly GCA_949775005.1. NCBI lineage: Eukaryota > Metazoa > Arthropoda > Insecta > Lepidoptera > Noctuidae > Orthosia > Orthosia gothica. Next base: position 30,517,267 of record OX459047.1, on the reverse strand, counting down.
CTTACCAATAAGGCTCTCATACCAGACCCTGTCGAAAGCCTTCGAGATGTCAAGGGAGACAGCAAGTGCTTCCCCGTGCCTCTCGATGGTCTCACTCCAGACGTGAATGGCATACGCTAGAAGATCCCCAGTTGATCGATTTCGGCGGCAGCCGTATTGGCGGTCACTGAGGATGTCATTGTTTTCTAGGTACGCCAGGAGCTTATTGTTAAGCACACGTTCCATACTCTTACAGAGGATGGACGTTACCGAGATGGGTCTGTAGTTGGCCGGGTCAGCCCGACTACCCTTTTTGGGCACGGGCTGAACGTTAGCTTGCTTCCAAGCCTTCGGCACCTTTCCAGTCACTATCGAAAGGCGATATAGGCGTGTGAGGATAGGAGACAATTCAGGCGCACAAGTTTTTAGTACAATTGCCAGTATCCCGTCGGGGCCACTAGCTTTGTTCACGTCAAGGTTACGCAACACCGTAGAGAGACTTCCCTCTGATGGATGCGATTAGCTAACATACTCGTCCCACATCCAACAGGAGACGAAGGGGGCCGCGCGCCATCAGAGTTCAGACGTGAAGATTACGCAAAAAGGGAGGCAAACCTGTTTGCTTTGTCCTCGGCGGAGAGGGCGAGTGACCCATCAGCAGCCTAATTGTGTAAGTAAATTCGGCAACGGAAACAATCTGTTTCTTTCCCAAAAACACACACATACACAAAAAAGTTGAATAAAGATTCAACTTTTTTGTAGTGCCGCCAAAATAGTCCGCCTATTGGAGAGAATTTATAGGACATATTCCTGCAAGGTGACTCACGAAGGCCTCATTTCGGAGGACAACGCAGCTGTCCGCCAGGGCTGTCTTCTTTCGCCCCTCCTTTTTATAATCCTACTCGATGGAATCATGTTGCGCATTTACGATAGCAGGCGCCGCGGGATAGAGTGCTGATTGACCAACGGTTTGGGCAACCTGGACTATGCCTGGAGAGTCCTACACACGCCGACATGCATGCAAACTGAACGACCTGCGTCAGGAGGCGGCGAAAACTGGGCTCAAAATTAACATACGAAAGACCCAGAAGATGTGTACAGGTGTGAAGAATTCTACACCGATGTTAATGCACAGAGGTGGTAAAACGCATGTACAAATTCACGTACCTCGAGAGCGTCGCGTCAGATACTGGAGGTACCTACTGAAGAAGATGTCACTTCACGGATCGCCAAAGCTTTCGCACAGCTTTGACCTGAGTGGCAATCGCGGAAACTGACCCGAAGGGTTAAACTCAAACCGTCTAACAAATATACGCGGAATAAAGTAATACCAGGTATAACTAAGGTATACCCATACATTTTCATAGGTTTATACCTGGTATAACTTTATTCTGCGTTTATTTGTAAGAGGGAAAATCTTTGGGTCCAGTGTCAGATCCGCAGCCTTATTGCGTAATGAATTTGGAAAGAATAAGTGAGTCTTTGTAATAGTCGACCAACTTATAAAATGTACTTAGAAAAGTTTAAAAAAATGTATATTGATGTATGGGGACAACAGTTTTCGAACGGCAAAGTTAAGTTTTGGTGAAACAGCTACGTTTATACGGAACCCTCTGTGTGCGAGTCAGACTCGCACTTAGCCAGTTTTGATGCTGGTTAAGGTAAACAAAAAAAATAATTAAACAGTTGATAGTTCGAAGTGTCAACTAAAGTTGCGTACCTGTCGCTAAAGTTCACTTCGTAGCATAGCCGTGTGTTGCTGTGAAGCGGCGCTTTTATAGTACCTACTTTTGGCTTTTCGTCGGCAATTATTTCTCTCGTAACCTTTTTACGAATCAATCGTAGCTAACCTATAAATCACTTTCGACAGGTAAGTTATAGGGACGCAGTCTTATCGCCATTTAAAACATTTCGAGAAAGAGACGGATTACCGCCTTATCCCTTCTTACCGATCGTTTTTCATGCAAAAACATATCAACGTAAAACCTTTGAAACTATTATCGGACATTTAAAACTAATGGCACTATAAATACACCTTATCGTTTCGAATTGTGACTCTGACCCGTTGAGATAGAGTCTGTTTTTGTGGAAGCAGACGTCACAGAAGGATTAGCTGCTTAGATGTGATGTCTCGATTTGTAACTTTGATTTATTTTGGTCCCTACTATTGGTTCAATGTTTTAGTTTATAAGTGGGATCATGGGGGATCAGAAAACACGTTAAGTAGTGAATTGGCGATTGTAGGGCTATTCAAACTGTTGGAAGTGGAGATAAAGTTTTGTAGGGGTAGAGCTTCCTGTGAAAGGGCTCTGTCGACATAGTAGGAGCTACTATCATAATATTTATACCACCAAATACCACTGCTTTTGGGATGAATAAACGGGGAAGTTGTTACTAGGTACCTACCATCCTATTATTTTATTCATAACTGGTAGCGACTTCGTCTGCGTAAAAGTAGGAAATAAACCCCAGCGATTTCGACTGCATAAAAATAGGAAATAAACTCAAGGGAACGTACTTCCTAATCCGGGGCATGGTCCATCCGTGTGTCAAGTTTCACCAAAATCCATTCAGCCTTTAAGTCGTGAAAAGGTAACAAACTTAATGACACTTTTACTAGGCTCGCGTCTGGCCCTGTTCCAGGCCATGGTACGGAGGGCATGGGAAGCTGTTTCCTCCTTCGGCACAACAGTAATGCTTGCGACGGAAGAGGCGGAACGCGTTAGGGAGACGCAAAGAAGACCCTTCCAGCCCCTATCCACCGCAGGAGACACCCTTGGCGTCGGGAGTCGCAAGCCGATTCTGGGCCACCGTAGGCGCGGGCTTGCGCACGGCGAGTATTGGGTAGTTCGCTGTCCGATAAGGACCAGGCCCTAGTCGAAAGCGCGTCGTGTTCCACGCGCGCCACGTAGAGATGTCAGCAAAACTAACGGGGCCCGCTAGGGCCGATGTCTGTCTGGGTCGCGATAAATTTAAAAGAGAGTTACGACGGCCTTGGCACATGAAACTGAAGGAACGGAAGGTGGGTTTCAGTCAGTAAAATTCTGACGCACCCTCCCACTTCACTCAGTGCGGGAGAAGCCATTGAATTTTTACAAACAAGGAAGAAAAAAATGAATTTGTCACTACCTGCATTTTCTTGATCATCACGATGATGCAGATGTCACGAGGCAGGCTAAGGAGACATTGTATGTCGTGATGATGACTCGTTCATAGTGGTTAGCCATAAATGGCAGCAGAAAAAGTGAAAGATTATAAACGGAACCTTTGCCCAACAGTGGGACACCAACGGTTAAATTAACAACGTAAACTTCAGTCGAGATCCTTCCATTAAATAGTAGTGGTAAAGATAAGAGGGATGACTTGTTGAGGGAAGGATTATGACCATTTCTGCGTTTGACGGGGGTGGGGGGCAAGTTTTTAGTGCCCTCGATTACTATATTAGTATTCAGATTTAACTTTAGTTTTGCTTGTTTGAATTTAGTGTGAAATTCGTCTCGGTAAGCGTGAAAGTGCTTTGAAGGGTTTGTAATTGTCTCCCTCATTGGTCTTGGGGCCGTAAGCGGCGCTACTGTTTGTTTTTGACCATCTTACCAAAAAGGTTCGGTCCTATGTTCGACATTATGTTTTTTTTTTTTGTGTATGTTCACTCATATCTCCATCAATTTTGGAACAATTTTGAAAATTCTTTTTTTTGTTTGAAAAAAGATGTTTCGAAATTGGCCCCATTTTAATTTGGTGAAGATCTGATGAAGAATTTCGAAGATATACAACAGAACTCTTCAATAAATTACGGCAAATCTCTCGGGATTGCTACAATTGCATGTCTGTTTATTGTTTATACCATTTCATAACATAACATCATGCCAGTACGCTCTTAAACCCCTTAAGAGCGTAGGTACTGGCATGATGTTATGTCGCAGCTTTCACCGGTTATGTTCAAGTTTCATGATATTCGGGTAATTTATTCTAGCAAATCAGGTACCTTACTAAACAACTTGCCTATTAGGTAGGTACAACTGAAAAGTGGAAAATAAAAAGAAATTACACAAAAAAATACTACCGACTCCCAAATAAAAAAACTACAAAGTGTAAAATAACTATATTTTTGGAAGTCGGTGTCCATAACAAAAAAAAATGGTACCTACAAAAGACACCGACTTCCAAAAATAAAGTTATTTTTCACTTTGAAGTTTTTTTATTTGGAAGTCGGTAGTATATCTTTTGTAAAAAAAAAAATTGTACGGTGTTGGGTTCGATTCCCAGGCCGGTTATAGTGTTAATAGGTTATTCCATCTGGAATTTCTCAGTAGTAGTTTGGAGTCCGGTTAAAGGCAACAGATTTTTTACATGGAACATGAACAAACACACATACACAAGTAAACTCACGCCGTTTACACATAGGAGCAGGCAGCAACTACAGAACGCTACCTGCTACGATCATTAGGTGCATACTTCTTATGCTTATAAGCGGTCGCAGAAATCAGACTGAATATCCTAAGTAAAAAGTCATAATTCGATTCAATTTATGGAATATCTTTTAAATTTGTTCAATACTGGAGGCGGAAATAGGCAAGAGCCAAACCTAGAATTATGACTTTTTACCCGACTGCCGAAGGAGGTTAATGTGTTTATCAGTCTATGTATGTATGTATGTTTATTCCTATGTGGCGTTCTAGAGACCAAACGCGTTGGCCAATTTTGATGATTCTTACGTCAATCGATTCTTCTTAACCTTAATATTGGCTACGTTAATATTCGAAAATAGAAAACTTTTTTTATTTTTTTTATTTACTTTTTTTTATAGGCCCGCGTTTGACCACTATCTCGCCTGATGTTAAGTGATGATGTGGTCGAAGGTGAAGCACGCTTGCCTAGAAGTAACCTATTCACTCTTGACTTGAAGACCCCTAGGTTGTAGCTATCAGGAAACAAAGACGCCGGCAGGGAATTCCACTCCTAACTGTACGCACAAGGAAAGTATTTTCAAAACGCTTTTTGCGTATGGGTGGAATATCCACCATGTACCGATGGCACATTGCCGTACGTCTTGTAGTCCGAAGATGGAAAGGGCTAGGCGGAATCAAATTGTGCAGTTCCATCGCACACACCCCGAAATGTAACCGATAGAAAACCGACAGGCTGGCAACTCGTCGTCGGTGTTCAAGGCTCTGGAGCTTTGAGTCAACCAGCGCATCGTTGCCGATAAGTCTCTTGGCCCGTCTGTCAATCGACTCAAGTGCATCAAGTTGGTACCTGGCAGACCCATCCCAGAGATGAGAGCAGTACTCCATGCACGACCGAACTTCCCCAACTTTTTTGCAACCAATTGGGCCTTAGGCCTTAGGCCTCAATGAATGGACCAAATTTGTGGGTCGATGTTAACGTAACACCAAGAAGGTCGAGATGGTCCGTTATCGGCACGGTTACACCACGGAAAGTTGGAGCCGGGTGGAATTGGCTCTTTTTTGCGGAAAAACAGACACGCCTGGGTCTTAGCAGCATTGAAACTGACTAGATTGGCACTGCCCCATTCGGAGACTGCCTCCAAAGACAGGTTCAAGCACACAACCATGGCCTCCCGAAGAGACCGGACTTGAAGCCCAATAGCCCGTGCGTCAGACACGTATCTCTCAGCAACAGTGCTGTTATCTGCATACCCAAAGGTTCCGGGTTTTAACAGGTCATTAATGTGCAGCAAGAACAATGTTGCCAAGAGCACTGACCCCTGAGGAACTCCGGCGTTAATACCTAACTGACCGGACGAGCAGCCATCGATAACCACTCGGATGGACCGATCCCTCAGGCAGTCTGCAATGTAGTCACACAGACAACTAGGCAGACCGAAGGAAGGAAGCTTACCAATAAGGCTCTCGTGCCAGACCCTGTCAAAGGCCTGGCGGCTTTTATGCGCCATATTGTGGGGGCTCGATTTTTTTTCTTCCAAATCCATCGTGTGGGGTATCAAAATAAAGCATTTTAAGAAAATATAATATCAAAAATATAACACTTATATGTTTTAAATTTACCTTATACGAAAAAAATAAATGTTAACTAAAAACTTATAAATAAAAAAAGTTAATTAAAAAAAAACAAAAAACCGGCGCGAACTAAAAAGACGTAAACCAGAAGAAAATCATGCTGTGAAGTCAGAGGATACATATGCGAATATGTATCCTCCGACTTCACAGCTGGCTGGCCAAAACCAGATGTATCCTCCGATGCACACCGGTTTTTAAATAGGTACTATGAACATCATTGGCAAAATATGGGTACGATAGCTCAGCAAAACTTTGTCTAACCCTGCGAAACAGGAAAATAAATCCTTCTTCTTTCGTACCTACCAAAGTGAATTTATTGAGCAGTGGCACAAGAACTAGCAAACAAGTTAAGCAACTCCCCTCCATGTCAAAAGTCTATGTGGAACCAAATAGTTTGTAGAGTTCCTTGTGAAACTTTTCCTGTTGAAGAACTGTTACCATACTTCTTTCTGGCTCCAACAAGCGTTGTTGATTTGAAGTGTACGCTGTGAAAGTGCAGGCACATAAGAATTCAACTTTCAGCCTTATTTATAAAACATCTTTATAACCTATTTAACACAGAACAAAGAAAGACAGAGGCGTTTTTTCTGTTCTGTGGTATTTAACGTAATCGAGTTTTTTTTCGCTGCTTCAGGTTCTAAATTCTAATTCTCCAGAATTAAGAATTTGTTAAACGGTGTTTAACCATATCTAAATATGGTTAAACACCGTTTAACAGCCTTATTCGATTTTGCTGCGAGCGTGAGACAAAGTAACTTTTTAATTATTTTTTTTAAATGCCGAGTCAGTGCTGGGTCTACTCACAACATTCGAAAGATTTGAACTTCACTTTGTTCTGTCACTTTCACTTCGATACGAAAAGAGCGAGAGATAGAAACAACGATTCGAAGTTCGATTTTCAAATTCCATATATAATAGGCTCAAAAAAGAAACCAACAATAAAACGTTCGGAAACACGTCATCTATAAAATTTCAAATCAAGGTTTAAAAGAATAAAAGACTAAAACTAGTAACTAGTAGTTGTTTAGGTGAATAAAAGACGGATTTAAAGCGAGGGCCATAGATGAATCACGAGCAAGTGAAGGATTCTAACCAGTGAACGGAAATAAACATGGAAGCATTCCTTGCTTTAAAAAATGACCCAACGCACATTGTGCCCCGGTGGGCGGGGCTTACCGATCGTGCCACTCACGCTTTTAGTTCGTCCCCAGTAGGCAACAGCGGCGGTCGACTAATATTTACCGTTTTTCGCTTGTTAAATATTTAAAAATGGCTTCTTGTGCAGTGAAGTGTTGCATAAATAAATCACATTTGCATAACAAGAATGTTGGAAATATTTTTCCCGTGTAAATACATCGCTATTCATTATATTTCTATTAAAAATGTAGTACACCACGAAATCTATGGGGATGATGTTATGCCAACCAAACAATTTACTTTTCTACCTGACAATAACGACAAATATAATTTCGATTACAATCTAAGATATATATAATAGATTATATATCTTAGATTGTAATCGAAAATTCACGCCGTTTTTTTCTATGGGGCGGCACTATGCAAAATATACTAAGTTATTGTAGGTACGTAAAGGAAAGGATCCTTTTTAGAATAGCACGGAGAAAATAGATATCGTTGCTGTGTCTTTATCTTTTCTAATATATTTTTGGTCGTTCCAAATTTTTTTTTTACACTATAAAAGATGGTTCTTTAACACGAATTGCGGTAGGAGTTGACTAGTAGAAATCATCACGCGAAAAAGCGTTCATACTTCTATGCGATTTTTTTCTTTCATTTTTGGACAAAATATAAATCCAAGATGGTGGCTGCGAAAACTTTCATTTTACATTATGGGTTTAGTTTTCGAGGTTGCTAAAGTCCATTGTGAGGTTAAAATAATCCAAGACGGCATAAAATAAAAATAAATGTTTTTGTTTAAATCATATGTGAGAAGGAACTTCTTTCCTGAGTACGGTCCCCTGACCACAAACGATTTTTTATGCTTCTATATTTTCTATCAGATTATTTCAATACCATCACTATCATAATTAATAATTGCGTTGCACCATATTGCATAAAACATCCCGGGCGACGCGAATGGTGGACGCAGTGATGCATGACGCAGTCGTAGAAATGTCGTTAGCGGCCTATACGTTAGATGGTAATTTAAACCCAAACTAACAGTCTATAAGGTCTATTTTTAATTGTGCATCATGAGTTGTAATAATTATTGTTTGTGTGCCTTGGCTAGTTTGGCGAATCAGTGGCTGAGTTTCGATGTGTGCGTTTGTTTAGGATTTTGTGTCAAGATGCGCGTTTAATTCCTTTGAAGTAATGCTTCCATGTTTATTTCCGTTCACTGATTCTAACTACTGAATCACGACCGTAGGGAGTGATTCATGATGATTGAATCACGAGCATAGCGAGTGATTCAAGTATTAGAATCATGAGCGACGCGAGTGATTCATGGCCCTCGATATAAATCCGTTTTATTCAAGAGTTGCATACTATATTTTATACCATGACTTCGAGAAAAAGAAAGATTTAAGCGAAAAGCGCAAGGAATATTATAAATAAATAAATGGTTTATTACCTTCAAAATTTACATAAAATGTGAAACCCTGACCCCTAAAGGCGCCTGTGTTTCAGGGGCCAGTGACCATTCCGTTACGTTACATAATTATAATTAATTAAATACCATTGCAATTAATATTAGAATTACAATCCAAATAAGTATTCAACAAATATTCAAGACTAAAATCAAAATCATTATAAAAATCCTAAATAGCAAACTCAAAATTAAAATCGAAGAAGGACTTTGAAAGTCGAGTATTCTCTGCACAAAAAGTTTGTATGGAGTATTTTTTGCGCAAGCAGGCGCAAGGAGGTTACATAGCATTGAGATGGACGTCTAATACATTGGTGTGTTCCAAATTCAAACACCAAAACAGTGAGTAAAAGTGCTTTTTATTCACTGTTTTCAGTGAATAAAATAAGCTTTTTAGAGGGGGAATGGTATAAATGTAATTATTATACTTTTCTTTTAATAATCGAATTATATTTTTTTATAATCAAATAAAGAGATGTTGACGTAAAAAATACGAAGTTTATCATGTATCTACATAATTATTTAAAGTTTTAACAATCTTTATTGTGACAGAATAATTTAGTAATAGTGCAATTTCCGAACGCATCTTTAAAAAATAGCGGGCTTTAAATTTTTATTGTTTTCTTCTTCTGTTCGCTAGCTACAAAGTGCGATACACGTTGGATATTATTAAAATAATAATATAAAAATCAATTGCTGTTCGTTAGTCTCGCTAAAACTCGAGAACGGCTGGACCGATTTGAATAATTCTTTTTTTGTTATGTTCGACAGAATACAGGGAAGGTTTAAAAGCAAAAAAAAAAAAAAGTTTGGTTGGATAGGGTAGGTAGGTAGAGTAGTGTAGTGTAGGTAGGTAGGTAGGTGGGGTAGGGTAGGGTAGGGTAGCGTAGGGTAGCGTAGGGTAGGGTAGGGTAGGGTAGTGTAGGGTAGTATTGGGTAGAGTAGTGTAGGATAGGGTAGTGTAGCGTAGGGTAGGGTAGTGTAGGGTAGGGTAGGGTAGTGTAGGGTCGGGTAGGGTAGGGTAGGGTAGGTAGGTAGGGTAGGTAGGTAGATAGGGTAGGTAGGTAGAGTAGTGTAGTGTAGGTAGGTAGGTAGGGTAGGGTAGGGTAGGGTAGGGTAGGGTAGGGTAGGGTAGGGTAGGTAGGTAGGGTAGGTAGGTAGAGTAGTGTAGTGTAGGTAGGTAGGGTAGGGTAGGGTAGGGTAGGGTAGGGTAGTGTAGGGTAGGGTAGTGTAGGGTAGGGTAGGGTAGGGTAGTGTAGGGTCGGGTAGGGTAGGGTAGGGTAGGTAGGGTAGATAAATTTTTGGTGTTTTTATGGCAAAACAAAGTTTGCCGGGTCAACTAGTAATAAATAAATATGAGTGAATCCAGTGATGATGTCTGCAATTTAACACTGGAAGAATTGAAGCAGTATGTAAAAAGCGAATCAGTGAATACTCAAACTGAAGTCGCTAAAACAACAATATCGGTTCCATTGGTTCCAAACAAAACTGGTAGGTACTTTTAATTTGCAAAACTGCAATAATTTTACTTTTAACTTTTAATTTTTACAAATATACATGTGGTTTAAATATTACCAAGTTGTATTTTTACCTTTAGATTATTTGTTCTCGCTGCTGAAGTGAAAAGTTGTATGTGCTACACGAGACTAAAGTTATTTGCATCTCGTGTCTTTGAATCCCTCGCTGCACTCAGGATTCTAACCTAGAATCACTCGCTACGCTCGTGATTCAAATATAGAATCCTTCAAAATTTAAATTCAAAATCAACACTCGCGGCAAAAACCAACTTTGCTCTCTTGTTGCACAAATAACTATTCTTACCAAGGAGTATGTCGTTCTCACAACTTTTTATCCCTCCTAGTACATATATAAGGTTTGTGGAGCTGCGGTTAGCCTTAAATTATTGCAAATTTAATTAATTTTAAAAAGTACCGCGCATTTCAGCCCGGCTCTCAGGCAAGTACACGCCCTTCTGTATCCCTATTTAAATTTTCAGGCTATGATTCTGAAAAGATGTGGTGGGGCTGGCTCGTTGTTAGTTGCTAGTGGGATGAGGCTGCAGGAGCTCATTTCCTAACCCTAACTCGGTGAGGTCCTTCTCTACCACAGCCCTTTTTTGTACTTGGTGGTAGGTGCGGCACGCATGGAAATCTTGGAAATTTTCTAAGGACCATAGCTTGGTCCCTATAGGGTTTATAGAGCTGCACTTGAGTTTAAATGGATGCAAATTCAAGAACTTTAAAAAAGTACGCAGTTTTGTCCGTCGAAAAATGCATAGTTTATGACTTTTACAAAAGTTAAAAAATCTCAAAATTTTCTCAGATTTTCGCGTAGTGCGCAGTGAGCACAAATTTCTCGAAGTATCATTAACACTACCCTAACTGGCCCATACAAAATATCTACAAAAAGTTAAATCAACAAACCCGACTGCTTCAAAAGCGAACTAAAAAGACGTAAACAAGGTTCTCCTTAGTCGGTAGTCGGAGGATACATATTCGCGGGCTGGCTGACCAAAATCTGGTTTTTCTCCTTGTTTCGGTCTTTTTAGTTGGCTTTTGAAGCAGTCGGGTTGTTTAATTTTTTGATTTAACTTTTTAGTTCGTTTTATTTTTTTCGAATTATGTATATTTAAACATATAATTATTTCATATTTTTGAAATCACCTCTTGAAACCCTTTATTTTGATACCCCACACGATGGGTTAGGAAGAAAAAAATGTTAGGCCACCACGATATGGCGCCAAAATCCGGCATTTTTCTATTTTGCAATTTTTTGTAGCCAGTGACACTCGCAAGGTTAAGACAAATCGGTTGACGTAAGAATCATCAAAATTGGCCAACGCGTTTGGTCTCTAGAACGCCTTATAGGAACAAACATACATACATAGACTGATAAACACATTACCCTCCTTCGGCAGTCGGGTAAAAATGCAAAACTACACCATGCTTTGCGATCTTAGCCGATTTCTGCTGGGTTAACAAGGGAATTAGGAAAACATGATGAGATTTCTTGGTTATGTAACATTCTTGTCCCAATTTTTACTTCCAGCTTACATAAACGTGTGTAATGTATTGTAGTCAGAGACGACAATGTGTCATGTCAACTATGTAAGGTGTCTATGAGCGTCGCGTAGAACATTACATTGCTGGACATAGTTCACTACAGGAGTGTAGCACACTGCGAGATATGCTACTATTTCAGCATCTTAGCTGTAACATTTTATAATAATACCAGAGTGGATAAAACTCTAAATTATGTAGATACAATGTTTTGTTTGTAATTTGTACGCTTGTATATATGTATACATATATAAATAATGAATGTATGTATAAAACATAAAATTAATAAATATATATCTCGTTATATATTTGCTCACACATATTCACACGCACACCCTAACTCACACTTGCACACACACGTGCGCACAATTTCATGCGTAATCACATACATGTAGTAAATTGTTATATTAACTCAATCAAATAGATTTAATATACGTTATTATGATACATAAATGTAATCATGTTATGGGAGAGCGACCTCTCCTTGCACAGGTGTAGAAGTTAACCTCAATATTGTTAATCCAATTTTTGTTAACGTATAAACATTTTATTATTTTTTTATAACACCAGCCTGTTACACTTACTCTGTTACAGAGAAGCTACGTGCATTAATCATTAATCAAAATGCTTGCTCTAGGCGGGACGGCAGTTACAAACTTATGTCCAGATTTCCTCGTGATATTTTCCATCACTGATGTAAGCGATGTCCAAGATAAACATAAAAAGTCACAATGGTAGACATTTACCCGGATTTGAACCCACGACCTCAGGAGACGATGTCTTAGTTTTGATTCATCCCGAAACTAGATTCCAGTTTTAAAACCGTGCACCAGTAGGTATATGGCGGATTTAAAAATAACAATTAAATATCAAATAACTACTGCCCTAAGGTACATAGATTGAAACCCGGAGATCGAATCTATTATCAATTAATATGCAGGTATGCAGAACACGGCCCAAAAGTCCCAAAACCTCCATTAAAAAGGAATATCTTCCTTTTGTTTTTGTTTTTAACCGAATTCAAAAAAAGGAGGAATCTTTTTTTTATATTTTTTATGTATGTTCCCCGTTTACTCAAAGACACCTGGACCGATTTCAAAAATTCTTCCTTTGTTTGAAAGGGTATACTTCCTAGTTGGTCGCATAGTCATCAGGTCAGGATCTGATGATGGAATCCTAGAGAAATCGAGGGAACTCCTTAAATATTATAGGCAAATATATAGCAATTTTGGTATTTTCATCAACAATGCAATCATTTGCACTCAGAAAGTATCATTTGGTGAAGTGGAACTGATGAAGAAGACCACAGATGGCCACTGGAACTCCTAAATGCTAAGTATGTCACGGGCATAAGATATCTCGAATAGTTAATCGACTATAATGAAGCAAATACTTATAAATAAATGGTACTGATGAAAATGCCACCGTCGAACTAATCTAATGATGAAGCCGGAAGGTAAGCACTGGAACTCTAAAATAAAACAATGTATCCTAGTCGTGTTTGGGCTTATTGAAATCGCCATGAGATGTACTTTGGCTATAAATGATAATCATGTTAATTGGAGGTACCTACCAAAACTAAAAAGAGAAAAATAAAAAACTTTTTAACAAAAAATCAAACCGACTTCCAGAACAAAAAACTACAAAGCAAAAAATAAATTTCTTTTCCGAAGTCGGTGTCGAAAAATTTAAAACAATGGGTACAAAAGACACCGACTTCGGAAAATAAATTTATTTTTTGCTTTGTAGTTTTTTGTTCTGGAAGTAGGTTCGATTTTTTTGTTGTCTGGTGGGCAAATGTCCGATGGTACAAATTGAGCAGAGAACTTTTGTTACACGATCTAGGATCTGTGTGACGTCAGGGTCTTTTTGTAGTTCGTATGCGGCGGCCGGAGCAGTGATGGGCCACTGGTAAAGGTCCCGACTTACGTGACGTAGGTTGTAGGCTTGAACCCAGGCGGATATCTTGCTATGTGTACATTATTTCATCAACAAAAATTCGAAGACATGTACATCCACCAACCCGCACTAGGCCAGTTTGGTGGATTAATGCCCATTCCCTCCCACATACAGACCTGTATCCCAGCACTGGGCTGATTATAATGTAGCAATATATTTAGATTCGTTATACACTCAATCCGCAGTAATCTGAAGTTGGTAGATGTATAGTTTTCGCAAGTGTGACTACTTGCGAAAACTATACATCTACCAACTTCAGATTACTGCAGTTGAACACAAGCAGTCTTTAGCGCCAAATTAAATGATCCTCGGTGTTCAAATCATTTCGCTTGACAGAACCACACTTGAGCACGCAGTTTACTGAAGTAATCACGTTGATTACTTAATTAGGTGTACTGATGCTCATCCTTCCACATCGTGATCGTTCAAGACGCATCTTGAGACGCCTCGAGAAAGGAATGATTCAAACATCATGAATGGTGAATGGAAGAGGTTTATTTTCTGACTTTACAGGGTTTAGAATTACTTTAAGATTTTAAAAGTGTTTAACTAATACAAAATCAACGTTGCATCCAAAATATCGCTTTTAGCGATAAGACCGACCTTATGTAATGTAACGTTTCCTCTATCTTTTTTGTTACTGTTTTTATAATTATCCTGCTTTTGCTAGGGGCAGTAGAAAATTATCAAAATCAAAATCATTTTTTTTATTTCACATGGGCCTACATGGGCACTTATAAAACGTCGACAAAAGGTGCACGGTTCGGGTTGGTCGTTTCCTGTGGAGAAGAACCGGCAAGAAACTACATGGTTACTCTTTTAAAAAATGGATTGGTTTTACAATATTTCCATGTTACAGCATTAGTACTTAGATATGGGGGGACAACTTAGGCCCGACAATAAGTCGTAAGAAAAACAAAAAATGAAAGATTATATAAACAAAAGAAAATAAAATGAATTAAAAAGTTAACAAATGTTAACAAGCATCTAGAAGGCCTACAATGTTCACACATTTACAAAACAATCGGTAAAAGAATCTATACAAAGGTAAAATAAAAAAATACTAAATTTAACATGTGGCACAAATGTTGTTATCAGTGCTGTAACTATTCTTAGCAAAGGGCTATGAAGATGATTGAAAACTATTGTAAAAAGACTAATTAAAAAAAGGAATAAAAAAAACAAAAATAATTAATAAGATTGAGACATCCACATATTTGTGCCGTTTATGAGTTACCAGGGAAGCCGCATGCGCAGAAGGAGCTAAAGCCAATTTTTTTATCTTCAACGTAGTCCTTGATATTATAATATGCTTATTTAATTTATTTATTTATATATTTTATTTTGGCAAACCAACTAAATACACACAAGAACATTCATAATACTTATCATTAACAAATATAATAGTACTGCATGCATCTAAATTATAGGTAAGCACAGCATTTTATTGAGTTCTGACTACACAATAATAATCAACATAATGGTGGATAGCAATAATATCATAAATATCAATATTATTTCATAATTAGAATCAAATTGTATCCTAAATTAAATTAAATTGGATAAGATTATCATAAATAACAAATTAAAAACACAATAAAAAATAATATAAATATATAATAAATAATAAGGACACGTTTGATGTAGTTTTTGAATATAAAGGCAATAGTCTCAAATATTTCTAATTACGATATCTGTTCAACCGTTGACGCATGATTAATTAAAAATATTAAGTTAACATTTAGTTTAATATTTATAATAGTAGGATTTATTTGTTTTAGCTGTTTTTACTACCTAAACTTTACCTTAGTTGGTAGCTACCTAAAAGTCATATGAAATTACAGAACCATAATATAACTCGCTACGCTAAAGCGTGGCTATATTATATCTTGCCATACATACAAAGCTTTACCGCGCAACATATTTGCGCGGCGTATGTTCCGGCATGCAGTGTCACGACATACAAGCGCTAACTGAGCTTAGAACGCTCGCATCGCTCAGCTCCGCTCACATACTTCCCAAGTTTAGGATGTATGCATTGTATTGACACCTAGGTTATGTCAATAAACATATTATTGTTTAAGCTTAAACCTAGAATATTTTATAACCACCAAGTGGTGGCTCAATGGCTAACATCTCGCCTATCATGCTTGAGGTAGTGGTTTCAAATCCGGGCAAATATATACTTTTTAAGTTACTAAAGAAAGTTGGGCTTCATTTTAAAACTCTTCGTTTAGCTTGTTTATAAAAGCACTTGCGCGTCGCTTAATAAGTCCTTTGAAAAGTTAAGGACACTCTAACTCAAAGATACACTCATACCTACATGTAAAGATGAAATTATTTGAATTTTCTAAAAGAAGATTACACTCGAAGTTGTAGACGATTATGTCTACCTGGGACAAACGGTCCAGTTGGGTAGGTCTTACGTCGAGAAAGAAGTCAACCGTCGAATCCGACTCGGATGGGCGGCGTTCGGGAAGTTGTGCGGTATCTTCTCGTCCAATTTAACACAGTGTCTCAAGACAAAAGTCTATGACCAGTGTGTGTTGCCAGTGACCGAGAAGTGGTCGCTCACAATGGGCCTTATCAGAAAGCCTAAAGTCACCCGAAGGGCAATGGAGAGGGCTATGCTCGGAGTTTCCTTGCTTGATCGCATTTGAAATGAGGATATCCGCAGAAGAACCAAAGTTACCGACATAGCCCGAAGAATTGCAAAACTTAACTTAAGTTTGCTCGCAGAACGGATGGCCTCTGCCAGTTGGTTTCGGCCCCTGGTACGCCTTTCAAAGGTCTGGGACCCTAACCCTAGGAGACCCGATAATCTTAAAGACCTAGAAAAAAATAATCTAAATGCGCAAGAATCTCTGTATATCTATCTGTCTGTCTGTGTGCCCTTTTACACTTAAACCGCTTACCCGATTGAGATGAAATTTGGTATGGAGATAGTTTGAGATCCAGGGAAGGACATAATAAAAAAAATAATATTAGAATAGTTTTTATTCCGGAAATCATCCTTAACGCGGTGGATAGGGGGATGGAAGTTTGTATGGAAAACTTATAATATTGTTGTGCGATATAAAAAACAGGCTATTCGAAGTACTAATGCTACGCACTTACGCAGACGAGGCGCGGGCAACAGCTAAGTAATATTATAAATGCGAAAGTAAATGTCTGCCTGTTACCTTTTCACGCTTAAACTGAATCGATTTAGATGAAATTTGGCATGGAGATAGATTTTATCCTGGTAGTGCGTACCCTTGGGATAATAAAACACTTTTTACGCGTTCAAAGCCACGGGCAAAAGCTCATACGATTTTAAGAGAAGTGAGTGATTTTTGCGTAGGTACCCTTGACTGATTTGACTTTGACACCTATAAATTGGCCGTTGTCGGCCCTAACTATCAACTATGCGTTAGATATGTCCAAATTATATACTAACACTACTCTATCCCACACATTTTGTTTAGCAAGAAGTGAGAATTGTCTGGAGTCAATGAACATAAAGATATTCACAAATTACCAGTTCCCAGTAGGTACTGTACCCACCTATTACGAGTACAATCTGTCTGACGTCACCCTGTTCAATCAAAATGTTAATGCCAGCACATGACGTTAGCACTAGATATATGTCCAATTTGGTGTAACTAAAGAACTTAATTCATAACCTATTCGAATCATGTCTTGTTGTCTTAAATTCTGGCAGTTTCCTTAAGACTTATTAGATAATCTTATTAATGCGAAAAGTCTATTTGTCTGTCTGTTACGTTTTAACGGCAAAAGTTCTGAATGTTTTAGGAGTTTTAATCGTCACAATTTTAGAAGTCCGATGACGTTTCTCATTTTACATGCCCCTATAATTTTGTACGTTATTGAAGAATTGAAAAATCTAATTCATAATCCTAATGAACTACTATGTTACCCATTCACTATAACAACGAATATCATTCGTAACAATCAAGTTAATATTTTTTTTTCTTTATTCAATTAGGAACTTTTATAAACGCCATGCGTATGACAGTCCCATCAAAGTTAAATTATTGTTATGTATTTTTATAGCTTTCAAATCAGACTCCTTAGTTTTTAGGGTTCCGTAGCCAAATGGCAAAAAGCGGAACCCTTATGGATTCGTCATGTCTGTCTGCCTGTCTCTCTGTCTGTCTGTCCGGCCGTATGTCACAGCCAGGTTTTTTCCGAAACTATAAGAACTATGCTGTTGAAACTTGGTAAGTAGATGTATTCTGTGAACCGCATTAAGATTTTCACACAAAAATGAAAAAAAAAACATTAAATTTTATGTCCCCATACTTGAAACTGAAAACGAATTTTTTTTTTTCTTAAAACCCATACGTGTTGGGTATCTATGGATAGGTCTTCAAAAATTATATTGAGGTTGATAATATAATTTTTTTCTAAACTGGATTTAGATAGAACTTAACTAGAATTTAAATTTGCGCGATTGACACTTCCAAAGTGGTAAAATGTGTCCCCCCCCTGTAACTTCTAAAATAAGAGAATGATAAAACTAAAAAAATATATGATATACATTACCATTTAAACTTCCACCGAAAATTGGTTTGAACGAAATCTAGTAAGTAGTTTTTTTTTAATACGTCATAAATCGTAAGCCGCAGTTTACCAAGTACGGAACCCTTCGTGCGCGAGTCCGACTCGCACTTCGCCGGTTTTTTATTTTTTATTATCCTCTATAGGCTTGCGCTTGACCACTATCTCACCTGATGGTAAGCGATGATGTGGTCGACGGTGAAGCACGCTTGCCTAGAAAAAACCTATTCACTCTTGACTTAAAGACCCCGAGATTGTAGCTATCGGGAAACACGGACTCCGGCAGGGGATTGTCGCGACTATAGTGACGATATCAAGATTCTATTGTTTGGCATACGTACAACATCATCATTATTCACAGCCCAACCGTGCCCACTGCTGAGCATCATAGGCGTTCTTGTTTCAGCCTCATCCCAGTTTTACACGCGATGGCAACAATATCATCTCGCCGCCCCGGACAACCGACACTTTTTCTGCCAGTTCTTAGACACCTCTCGGCCACTGCCTCACTCACCACCCCTACCTACCTAATTCGTGCTGAATCGAGGAACAAAATCTGCTAAAATTTTCGAGGTCGCTTCGCTTGCTCTTAAATTCTTAGTTCTGTTGCTTTTATGTTGAAGTCAACTTCTATATTTCTCGGTATGAATGGTTAAAGAAAATCTATATTCTAAGTTTGCCTGGGCCGAACAGAATTAGAGATCTGACCGGTCAAGGCCTTGGTGATGATGAAGTAGCCTTGCATCTTTAAAGTATTTATATTTTGACTTGATCAAACTAAACAGTTCAGCTAGGGCCCCAGTACTTTTTTGCATCAGGGCTTTTGGCTACCTAGCTACGCGTCGCATAAGAACAAAAATACAAATGCCTGTGCCTTATATAAAAGTGTCCAAGTACAGTCAAACGAGGTGAATAGGAACGCAGTTACCGCGGCCCTGGCGCAAGCAACTGAAGGAACACGGGTGGGTTTTAGTCAGTAAAAGTCTGACACGCACTCCCGCTTCACCCAGAGTGGGAGATGTCATTGGATGAATTTCCACCCAAAAAAAAAACGGGGTGAATAGAAACAACACTTTGAAGGGAATTTACACGTCAATTTAAAAAAAAAAAGCATTTTAGTAGGTACTAAAATATATTAAACAATTATTAAAAAAAAAACAAGCTTTGTTTGAAACCAATAAAGTGGTATCACGGGTAAAATTGTCTTCAAAGTATTGTTTCTACTCACCCCAGCGTTTCTATTCACCCCGTTTGAGGGTAGTTTGCATGTCATAATAACTTCTGATTCATGTATGCCCCTAGCATAACATAAGCTAATTGTACAATTTTATGCAAGTTACAAGCATGTGTATGTGTATTTTTGCACAAAGATTTACCAGAACTCCAACTAAGCTGCACCTGTAAACAGATTCCGTTTATTATAGTTCCATTTGTGTACCTTTGGGAGCGTTTAGAGCTCATTTAGCTAAGCAAAACGCGGCAAAGCAGCAATTTTGCGCATTTAGACAATAATTATGTGCACAAAATGGCTGAGCGTTAACTGTTTACGTAGTGCGGATTATTGCGGATTTGATTGGATCAGTTATTTGCTTGTACGCATTTATTGCATAGCTTAGCAGCCTAGCAGCTTCCTAAAATGCTATAGCGTTCCCATAGCTCGGACACAGATCCTGTAAGAGCAAATGGGTCTTAATCAGGAAAAACAGGCGTGGCATTGCTACTGTATTTTGCCGTAGAGATCTTCGTGTAAGAATGAAAGGATCAGAGCGTGGTAAAATCACAAGTAAGTACAAGCGATTTGTATGTGAGGAAGGACGCATTTCAATTTTGCTTACCGCATAACTGTCTTCTCTCCTTAAAGAAAATACCAAAAACTAGCTACTTATATCACCATGAATACAGAAATAAGTTGTCTCTTACTTATGGCCGCACAACCAGAAAATTTAAACAAAGCTTACCCTGGCTGGACGCCAGGAAACCCAACGAACAATGCTTTATCTTAATTTCATATTTAAAGCAAAGTTCGCGAACACTTTTTGTGACACATTTTCTACAAAGTTCTACTGAAATCATGTCACCATCAGTGGTAGCCATCTTGTTTAATAGTAATTCAAAATGGCGGATCGCGTAGTTGAAGCTGAGTTAACAACGGTTCTAGTCCGTAGTTAAAAACATTAAGACTTAAATGTATTTGTGATTACAAAGTATGCTTTATGTTTATTTACTGTGCCATATTATTTAACGTTTTGGAGAATACAATTTGGAAGTTTTTAAACCTTCGTTAACATACATCAATGTCCCAGGTATATTATAAGTTCACCAAATGTCAGTGTGGTGTCCAAAATATGTCTTGCTCTGGTTGAAGTGTTCTCGGTGCCTAATACCTGCATAGTTGAAGACTCAATGAATGCAACTGCATAACATCACGCCCCTTTAACACTATTCCTGACCCTGGAATCGAACCCGCTTGCGATCACTAGACCAACGAAGCAGTATATAAGTTCTATGATTAATGGTAAATGATTTTATTTCTGTAAGTTGGTTTGTAGAAACACTTTTACACGTCGATCATATTTTTTTAAACTAGATGAGGTCGACGTTTCCTATCTGACTACTCTGGGAAGAAAGGCCGAAACAAACTAAGAAGTCACAGTCTCTTTTAAAGTCCAGACAAAACCTTGGCTAGATCATGTGAAGACCATGTAGATTGGTGTCTGAAATGGTCTTTTGAGGAAAGAACCAGCCCGATTGAGTGGACCTGTCCATTGCAGTCAGTGCACGCATTTGTCAATAACTATGCAGCTCAATTGAGAGCTCAATTCAGATTTGACGAACATTACCAAAGAAAGGACATTCGGATAGGACGCATAAATTAATCAAACTGCCAGACCATGATTAAAAATAAATGTGAAAAAAATAAGATTGATCAAAATAGTCTTCGCATTCACAATGAGAATCTTTTGCTATTATAACCAGGCAAAAACCCAGTCTCCAGGCTACAACTATGTAACTCCAGAATAACTTTAGATTGTCTCCTTAAAAGCGGGCAGCAGAAACAATATAACCGAATCTACTGATTTGAATGTCTATAGAATGAATCAGTACACAAAGTCCAAACAATGGTGTTGTTAGAAGAAACTTTTTAACTAGGACCGTGGGGTGGCGCTCATTTGAATAATCCGGCGCCTCGGTGATCCGTTAGACTCTATTAACGTCACTTATTTAGGACGTAACTGGTAGAGGATGGCAAGTGCTTGAGAAACGACGTTTTCGAATTTAGTTTTGTTCTTCTTCTTAGCGTGTCGATAGCAAATATAGTCTCTAAATATTATGTTTGGCCTAGAATTCTGCCACTGCAGTACTAACCGGTGACGCAGCCTTAAAGTCTTCATATGCACAGGTGACAGGGCAGGCCGCGCAAGACGACAGGTGGACCATGGTCTGCGGAGAGACGCCGCCCAAACACTGAAGGTTGGAGGCATCCGAGAATACCCACTTGTGCAGGTTGTCTTTTGTGCGGCTGACCTGCGTGCAGAGTCTATTAAGAGTTGTCCAGGTTGGCCATGGCAAAGCGTGCCCAGGCGGGAGACTCTCCGATGGCTTGATGAAGTAGTCAGGAGGCTTGAGCTGTTACCTCCAAAGATCGCATCTCTCCGAAGTGGCGCTGCCATCAGATGGACTCACGCAGCCAAGGAAGCTTTTTTGGCTTTTCAGCCTTTGAGGCACCGAGTGCATTTAGTTTTGTTAAACATCATCGTCATTCAGACATAAGACCCTATGGGATGTAGGATGTCAAACAGCATTGTCATTGCCAGGCCTACCGAACCTGTGTTTCTTACATCAAGTGGACTATTACGATCTTCACTGGGTCGCCAGTCCATCTCGGTCGACAGATTCAGTGATGAGATATGATTTAAATATAGGTAGCTTAGAATTTTCAACATAAACAGTCTGTGATCCGAGATCCATGATGATGAATAAATCTCACCAAGTACACAACTAGGTCGGATTGTTACTTTTTACTCATTTTTGGTCACGTAGCGTTTCAAACCAATTTAATAGTTTTTTTTTTTAATCGAAATGTGCTCAGTACAGAACTTACTTATGGACCAACCATAAGGAGCAGATACTCCTGAGTAGCTTTTTTTAAAATGAGAAGCCATTTAAACGGCTAGTTGAATTTTTTTGAAAAAATATGTTACATTAGACCATTTTCTTGATAATTTAAAATAAGATTTTTAAATTTTATTCGAATATCATAGTGTACACGGACAAAAAAAAGACAATCGCACCAAAACCGCCGGGCGTATTTTAATTAAATTGTCACCATCTCAAAGACAATTTAATTATCTACATTTTGATCTAAGGTTTTTATTTTAACTCATGGAATAATTAGGAAAGTACAATAAACTACTGAATTTTTTGTCGCGCGGGTGTGACACGAGTGCGCGTTATGTTCCTTCAATGGAAGAGTGGCTTTCATTTTCGTGCGATATTGCCAGCCGTCATAATTTATCTATCATCTGAGGCCCTTAGACAAGTGGCATACTATGAATTCTATCATCGAAAGCGTGGCGATAGCGGTTTGAATAATATCAAAAATGTATGGGAATTTCAAACGATATCGAAATGTGACGATGTTCCAATAATTTATTTTGGAATTTCGGCTAACGTCATCGCTGACGTGGAACACACTTGCCTCAGAGGCCCTAGACAAGTGACATTCTATCATCTAAAGCTTGGCGATAGCGATTGGAATAATGTCAAAAACGTATGGGAATTTCATACGCTATCGAAATGTCTCGTAATCAATCATTTATTTTGGAATTTCGGCTATCGTTATCGCTGACGTAGAATGACACTGTTCTAGAGTCGCCGGGTTATTTTAATCATTTTCTTATGGGCAACCAATACTTTTAAACACTATTTGGGCAATTCGAGTGTAGGCTCGTCACATAGTCGAAATAGTTTCTAAATACAGCAAAGCAAATGCTCCGCAGTAATTAACTTAACAAAAGTATAAAACTTGTGATCGCAACAAGTTACGTCCTAGCCAAACAGAAGTGTTACGTAATTGACTTAGAACTCGTCTCAAGTAACTTTTCTCGGCGAGAGGCAAATTAACATGGGTAATGGTCGGGAACCGATAGACTCCTGGATATTCTGGTCGGGTGTACCATTAGCCTATACTAAACCCTATTACGTTGACAAAACCTACTCTTAAGACCACCATTAAAACTAAAAGAAAAAGATAGATTGATTAATTTATAAATGCTTTTTGTACGAAAAATAATAAAAATCCGGCCAAGTGCGAGTCGGACTCGCGCACGCAGGCTTCCGTACCATTATCGCAAAAAACGGCATAAAATCACGTTTGTTGTATGAGAATCCCACTTAAATATTTATTTTATTCTGTTTTTAGCATTTGTTGTTATAGCAGCAACAGAAATACATCAACTGTGAAATTTTCAACTGTCTAGCTATCACGGTTCATGAGATACAACCTGGTGACAGACGGATCGTGGAGTCTTAGTAATAGGGTCCCGTGTTTACCCTTTGGGTACGGAATCCTAAAAAAGAAACTTAAAAAGTAAAATAACATACAAAGGGCTTCCTTATCACATTCAGCGATCTCTGCCTGGCAACCTGGAGATAGAAGTAGACATTGCTTGGGTTGAGCAGTATTATTGGGTTTCTCTGGGTATGTCAATAGGTTCCTGGCTCAACCTTTAACTTAGAAACGTACCAAACTGGCGAAAAAAAGTAGTGTATACCGGAGTATCATTGGAGTGTGTGTTACGATTATAGTTCTGAAGGCGGTACCCCGAGCAAAACGCTGCGCATGCCGTTTTTTGTGCTGTTTTTAGGAGCTATCTACTCGTTATTTAAAAAGAAATATCAATTAATAAAAAAACATTAAATTTCTACATAATATTGATTCTAAAATGGCAGATTTAGTTTTTTTTTAAATGTTGTATATATTTCACTAATCTCCTTCCAAAAAAACATAAAAATGAGAAATAATTATTGATATTATGCATCTCCTCGTAAAGTGTTCATTAATTATTTTTTGTTCTAACACTAATGGATAGACAATTTAATAACGTATTTTTGTAGATTTTTTTTTTCAAAAGACCAATATTCGATTTTATAAAGATTTTATTCTGTAATTCATGCGCCACCAGTGCCGCTAGACCAATAGTTATGCTCATATCTCATGCCGATTTTTTGGTCAGGGTACCGTCTTAACTAGGTGCAAATGACATTCAAAAAGATCGTTAAAAAGTCTAGCTATAAGTAAAATTTCAAAATTTAAAAAACCCCCGACACATTTATCTTGCGAAAACACCCCGATTCAAACAGTAAAACGCCCATAACTTTTGAACGGCTGAACCGATTTTATTCAAACATAGCTAAGAACACTCTCGACAAAATTACCTTTCAAACAATAAAACTAAATTGAAATCGGTTCATACGTTTAGGCGCTATGATGCCACAGACAGACACACAGATACACAGCAACACACGTGAAACTTATAACACCCCTCTTTTTCCGGCGGGGGTTAAAAATAGTCCTTTGCCAGATATATTTATTGTCACAGGATCTACCATCAATGGAAACTACCCAAGCATCAAACAACACAATTTTTTTAAAGTCTTGCTAAAAGAATTTTATAGAAAATCTAGGGCCAAAAATCTGTTCTTAGGCATAGATAGCAGCGAGATTGAAAGAAAAAAGACAATGGTTTCTTTGTGTCCCAAGTGCCTAACGTTTTAAAGTGGCTCAATACGATTGAAGGGAGGTAGGTACCCGCAAACATTGTCTTCAAAACAAAGAAATCTCATTAGCCCTCTAAAGTTTTTTAATCGTAAACACTGAACGACAAAGGCAATTAAAACGATGCTTGAAGTCAAAACTTGAAGTTAAAATCGCTGAACTTCCTTCAGTCAAGTTTTTGAAGTCGCCAAGTTAGAAACTTTGTTTAATAAAACTGTCATTAAAAAAATATTAAATGGCTGGTTTGTTGAAGCGGTTGGTGAAGAAGGTGTTTGCTGATAAGATATTATTTATTGCTTTTTGTCAAAAATATATATAATTTTTATGAACTTTTTCGTACAGGTAGACTTATTTGTCATTATTATGTCAGGCCGAATGTCAGGCCGATAATGAAAACATCAACTGTGAAACATGGGCCTCGCAAAACACCGAAACAATAAGTCAAATAGTAAGCCTAAATTCAGTGAGTATAAGCACCCCAGTGCTTCAACTCAAGTAAGTATTGATTTCCGAACCACATTCAAAGATACATATTCCACATTCAAAGATATATATTCCAAAAACTAATTGTTGAACATTCCCTAAAAATAAGGCCATTTTCTTAGTAAACAATTATCATGTTGAAAAACATATCCACGATGCGCTAGCAGCTTTTTTTTTTTTTTTTTTTTTTTATTTATCTATAGGCTCGCGTTTGACCACTATCTCGCCTGATGGTAAGTGATGATGTGGTCGATGGTGAAGCACGCTTGCCTAGAAGTAACCTATTCACTCTTGACTTAAAGACCCCAAGGTTGTAGCTATCAGGAAACAAAGACTCCGGCAGGGAATTCCACTCCTTAGCTGTGCGTACAATGAAAGTATTCGCAAAACGCTTTGTACGTATGGGTGGGATGTCCACCATGTACCGGTGGCGCATTGCCGTACGTCTTGTTGTCCGGTGATGGAAAGGGCTAGGTGGAATCAAATTGTGCAATTCCATCGCACACTCCCCGAAATGTAACCGATAAAAAACCGACAGACTGGCCACCCGGCGTCGATGTTCAAGGCTCTGGAGCTTTGAGGCGACCAGTGCATCGTTACCGATAAGCCTCTTGGCCCGTTTGTCAATCGACTCAAGTGCATCAAGCTGATATTTGGCAGATCCGTCCCAGAGGTGAGAGCAGTACTCCATGCATGACCGAACTTGCGCTTTATACAATTTGAGCAGCTGTTCAGGCGTGAAGTACCGTCTCACCTTTGCAAGGATCCCCAACTTTTTTGCAGCCAACTGAGCCTTTGCCTCAATGAAAGGACCAAAATTGAGGGTCGATGTTAACGTAACACCAAGAAGGTCGAGATGGTCCGTTATCGGCACGGTTACACCACGGAAAGATGGAGCCGGGTGGAATAAGCTCTTTTTTGCGGAAAAAAGACACGCCTGGGTCTTAGCAGCATTGAAACTGACTAGATTGGCATCGCCCCATTCGGAGACAGCCTCCAAAGACAGGTTCAAGCGCCCAACCATGGCCTCCCGGAGAGACCGGACCTCAGGCCCAGTAGCCCGTGCGCCGGACACGTATCTCTCAGCAACCGTGCTGTCGTCTGCGTACCCAAAGGTTCCGGGTTTTAGCAGGTCATTTATGTGCAGCAAAAACAGTGTAGCCGAGAGCACCGACCCCTGAGGGACTCCGGCGTTAATACCTAACTGACCGGACGAGCAGCCATCGATAACCACTCGAATTGACCGATCCCTCAGGAAGTCAGCAATCCAATCACACAGACCACTAGGCAGACCGAAGGAAGGAAGCTTACCAATAAGGCTCTCATGCCAGACCCTGTCGAAAGCCTTCGAGATGTCAAGGGAGACAGCAAGGGCTTCCCCATGCCTCTCGATGGCCTCACTCCAGATGTGAATGGCATACGCTAGAAGATCCCCAGTTGACCGATTTCGGCGGAAGCCGTATTGGCGGTCACTGAGGATATCGTTGTCTTCTAGGTATGCCAGGAGCTTATTGTTCAGCACACGTTCCATACTCTTACAGAGGATGGACGTTACCGAGATGGGTCTGTAGTTGGCCGGGTCAGCCCGACTACCCTTTTTGGGCACGGGCTGAACGTTAGCTTGCTTCCAAGCCTTCGGGACCTTTCCAGTCACTATCGAAAGGCGATATAGGCGTGTCAGGATTGGAGACAATTCAGGCGCACAAGTTTTTAGTACAATTGCCGGTATCCCATCGGGGCCACTAGCTTTGTTCATGTCAAGGTTACGCAACACCCTAAAGACTTCTCTCTGATGGATGCGAATATGCGACATACTCGTCCCACATCCAACAGGAGACGGAGGGGGCCGCGCGCCATCAGAGTTCAGACGTGAAGATTCCGCAAAAAGGGAGGCAAACAAGTTTGCCTTGTCCTCGGCGGAGTGGGCCAGTGACCCATCGGGTCTCAGCAGTGGTGGTAGTGAGGGGCGACAGAAGTTTGATTCAACCGACTTAGCCAGGGACCAAAACGCTTTGCTACCAGCAGGGTATGAAGCTAGTTTGTTCCCGATTCTGCTAATATGGTCAAAACGTGCCCTTCGCATCGCCTTTTTGCAAGACTTGGCAGCCCTATTGAAGGCTCTCTTCTTCTGAGTAACGTCACTTGCTTTGTGCACACGAGCGTCGACCCATGCCAGGTAAGCCTTGTGTTTAACTGCATTTGCGCGGTTGCACTCGGCACCAAACCATGGTCGTTCAACACCGGACAGCGCTACGTCAGAGAATGGAATGTAGTACTCCATCCCCTGCCGCAACACATCAGTGACGGCGTCAGCGCATAACGATGGATCTTCCGAAGAGAAGCAAGTGGGCCGCCAAGGATAGCATGCGAAGAAAGATCGCATCCCATCCCAATCTGCTGACCTGTACCGCCAAACCCGCCGGGTGCCTCTCGGGCTAGGATCGGGCGGTGAGTAGACGGATACAGACTTCACCAGACAGTGGTCGGAACTACCCAAAGGTGATGATATCGACACTGAGTATCGGTCTGGATCTGTTGTCAGCAGAAGGTCCAAGCAATTGGCCGTATGCGAATCAACATCCGGCACCCTCGTAGCCCCCTGCACCAGCTGGGTGAGATTAAGCGCAATCGAAAGATTTCGTATCTCTCGTCCAGCATGGTCAGTGCACTGGTATGGGAAGAGCCACTCCTGGTGGTGGGCATTAAAGTCCCCCAGTAACACTAGTTGGGCGGAGGGGTACCGTAGCTGAGCCACATCTGCCGCCTCACTCAGGTACTGTGTGAGCCTGGTTGTCTCCAGATCACCGCTATGCGATCGGTAGACACAAGCATAGATGATCTTATCCAGACCTGTGTCCACCAGGGCCCATAGCACTGAGTAGTTAGAGTCTTCAAGGTCACGGAGACGCCGATAGCAGATGTCGTCACGGGCGTACATGCATACACCCGCACGTGGCTTGAATTTGTGCTCCAGGGTAAATCCTGGGTAAGAAAGGTACGCCACGTCCGACGGACATCCGATCTGCGTCTCCGTAAGGAACAAAAGTGCTGGTTTCTCAGTCTCAAGGTGGTGATGGACTGCGACAAGGTTCGAGTGCAGACCTCGGATGTTGCTGAGGTGCACCTTATGTGAGAGTGAGTGCTGCCGCTGCTACTCTTAAAGTAGTTTCTGAAAATCTCCTGAGTAAATTAATTATTCGCCTTTTAATATTCTCACAGTTCCCTTAAGCAAAGATTGCCTCAATAGGCCTTTCAAGCGACGAGATGAGGAAGATAGAATACATTTTCAATCATCATCAATTCTCAATAATGTCCAACATTCAATTAAAGTCGGTTCTCAAAGGCTAAATCGTAATCATGCGCTTTGGGACGAAGATGTAGCGAAAGAAATAGATAGGGCATTTTACTTTTTATTTTTGGGCATCATTTTAGTGGTCACCCGGTCACAAGTGTTAGAAATTTGTACCCTTATTCTAAGGGCCGGTTTCTAAAATAAGTATTTGGAGTCGGGCAATTATAAAACCCTACTTTTATGCCAAAATAAATATTGACAGATTTTCAGGCTAAAGTAGACTTTGACAAATACTCAACTGCGAATTCTTGATTCTGAACTCGCGGGTAAGGTCTACCTATAATCTAATTCCTTTTAAAGGAAACTCCAATCCAATCGGCTAAGTCGCCATAATAAGGGATACCAAATAAAATAAACAAGTTGTAACTGTAAGTTTGATTGAGTCGAGATGAAGGTGATGAATAAAGAGATTAAAAAATGTACTATAGTTGCCAGGTTTAAGAGTTCATCATGTTACCGTTTAGAAGACGACGGTAACATGATGAACGTAACATTGACGGTAGAATCATTTTTTTTTAAAAGAGTAAGTATGGAGTTTCTTGTGCATTCTTCTCCATAACAAGCTACATTCCGAATGCACGGTAGAATCAACTTTTATTCCATGTAAATTTAAAAAGTATGGAGTTTCTTGTGCATTCTTCTCCATAACTAGCTACTTTCCGAATGCACGGTAGAGTCAACTTTTATTCCATTTAAATTTAAATTGTGACATTCAAAAGTGCCGCTTGGTGGCCCAGTTGAAATAAATATCTTTTGTCTTTATCTTTTTTTTTTTGTGTTTTTGAAGTCATCATTATCTGCAGCCTGTTAACGTTCCCACTGCTGGGACACAGGCCCTCTCTCTTTTTGAGTGGGAATGGGCCATAATCCACCACGCGGACTCAGTGCGGGTTTGTGAATATCACATGTCCTCGAATTTATGGTTCTAGGACATGCTGGTTTCCTTACGATGTTTTCCTTCACCGTTTGGAAAGCAATGAAATAATTTACACAATGTAAAGCGCCAGCCTGGGTTCAAACCCACCTACCACCTACGACACGTAATTCGAGGCTGGGATACCACTGCTCTTACTCTTTGGAAATAGCTTACATAACATAACGGCGAGCCTGTATTACCCCAACGTTTAGTCAGAGATGTACTCACGTTGTACCCACATTTTGCCAGTTATGTTTAAGTGACAATCAAATCAGTCATAGGGTGCGAGGGTATTGCCATCAACCAGACTGAAGACTCTGGTTTGCTACTGAGAATGTTCAAATCGAATAACCCAATACCACATTTCCCGACCCGGGTATCGAACCGAGAACCTCACACCCACAAATTGGTCAAGATTTCACTATTTATTATCCCACTATTCATTTATTTATTCATTGTTTTTATCTTTAGAGCGCAATTTATGATTGTATTTTTTTTTACCCGACTGCCGAAGGAGGGTAATGTGTTTATGAATCCATGTATGTATGTTTAAGCAAAAGAAGTATGTAAGGATCGTAGCAGGTTGCATTCTGTAGATTCTGCCTACCCCCATGGGAAAAAGGCGTGAGTTTATGTTTGTTTGTTCCTATGTGGCTTTCTAGAGATCAAACGCGTCGGCCAATTTTGATGATTCTAACGTCAATCGATTCGTATTAACCTCGCGAGTGTCACTGACTACATTAAATTTGGAAAATAGAAAAATGGTGGATTTTGGGTGCCATATTGTGAAACCCAATAATTTTTTCCTGCAGGCCCATCGTGTGGGGTATCAAAATAAAGGGATTTAAGAGGTGATTTCAAAAATATATAACACTTATAGGTTTAAATGGACATAAATAAAAAAAAAAAAACTAGAAAGTTATAAATAAAAAAAGTTTACTCAAAAAATTAAAAACCAACTAAAAAGACGCAAACAAGAAGAAAACCATGCTGTGCAGTCGGAGTCGGGATTTTTTGAATTACCTAATTATTATTCTCTTTTACTTCGTGATTGTTGTGTTGTGTTTTGCCTGTGTCGAATAAATAATGATCTACTATATTCTATTCTAAGTCGTCACATGATTACAGTTGCTGTTCTAGAATTGATTGTCCACCTTCCCCTACATCCGTGTTTTAAGCGAAGAACCCCAATCTTCCAACGGTTAGGTAAAAATCAATACTTAATGGAGAATTCACTTCAGTAAGTTTAATTGTTCTCATGAAAGTCTTTCTTTTACGTTGTGTCTGTTTTAAGTTGAACAGTAAGTTTTCTGATAGTATGGTTACTTTGTGTTCATAGTTAATGGGTATTTGACGACTGGGACTGGGTTCAGCAGCTGAAATAGCAGCCATTTTTTTACCCGACTGCCGAAGGAGGGTAATGTGTTTATCAGTCTATGTATTTATGTATTTATGTATGTTTGTTCCTATGTGGCGTTCCAGAGACCAAACGCGTTGGCCGATTTTGATGATTCATACGTCAATCGATTCGTCTTAACCCTGCGAGTGTCATAGGCTACGTTAAAATTGAACAATAGAAAAATGGCGGTTTTTGGGCGCCATATTGTGGGGTCCCAAATTTTTTTTTTCTTCCAAACCCATTGTGTGGGGTATCAAAATAAAGGGTTTTAAGAGGTGATTTCAAAAATATATAACACTTATATGTTTAAATGTATCTAATTTGAAAAAAACTTAACTAAAAACTTATAAATAAAAAAAGTTAAATCAAAAAATCAAAAAACCCGACTGCTTCAAAAGCGAACTAAAAAGACGTAAACAAGGAAAAAATCATGCTGTGCAGGCGGAGGATACACCAGATTTTGGTCAGCCAGCCCGCGAATATGTATTCTCCGACTGCACAGCATGATTTTTTCCTTGTTTACGTCTTTTTAGTTCGCTTTTGAAGCTGTCGGGTTTTTTGATTTTTTGATTTAACTTTTTTTAGTTATTCAAGTTAGAATAGGGTATAAAGAAGTCGCATAAGAGTTGCGGTTTTTTGTAGATCTTAGACAGTCATTACGGGTAGTCAAAAGCGTGAATGTCTAACGCCAGTCTTGCCAAGGTGAACTAAGGAACTGTGTTGACCAGACAGTCTGCCGCTCTAAGTAAAATAATTGTATTCTGATGCATCCTGTTACACTTGAAGCTGACCCCAACGATAAATGAAAATTATATCAAACGAGGTGATAACATTACTGAATTGACTGAAATAATTGTTTTGTTGATCGTTTTTGTTGTTGTTTTTATTTGTAGGAGACAGCATACATGCACCAGGTATTCACACTGCAGCAGACCGCTTGATGTGGAGACGCGGCGTATGTGGTCGTGTGTGGATACGTCCGAAGGGATGTTGCGAGTGCAGTTGAGAAACAAAAACAGGAGTGTGACACCAGACACCCACTATTCGGTGCAAAACTACCGACGCAACGGCTGAAAAGCAGATACAGCTTCCTGAAAACGGTGGTTCCCCTGTCAGGAGGCCCGGCAGTCGCCCGCTGCAGACTGTGGCAGGATACTTTTCTCCCACCAACATATTATTACCTCCAAGCGAGGACCTACCGCAGGACCTTCTGTGGTCTAAATTGAAGTACCTAAACCGCCTCAGAACCCAGGTGTAAAACCAACCTCGCAAAATGGGGCTACCTCGACGGAACAGTGGTAGGGTGTGCATGTGGTGCTGAGTCAAAAACCATGCTCCACCTCCTGTCCTGTCCTCTGTGCCCCAAAATATGCAACCAGGGTGATCTATGTGCTGCCACAAATGACGTCGTGGAGGTGGCTAAGTTTTGGGCCAGACCACTTTGAGAGACTGTCGTGCCAGCGACACGAAGAAGAAGAAGATAAGCCTTCTTGATTTTACGGTTTAAAATGTTTAATTAGGGTAATAAGGGAGAAAGATGAGAAAATATGTTTAATTTGTTTAAAAAAATGGTTAAAAGTCTGATATAATTATAAATCTTGTTTGATTTGGGAAACAAAAATAGAAGTTACTTATTCCGGAACCAGTTCCGGAATAGTTTAGATGAGGTCTGGGTACTGGCTAACATAGCAAGCCTAGCTCTGTCCAAAAGCACAGAAGCTTCCTGGGGGCTTCACAGGCTTCACGGAGAGACCAACCTGTGCCGAGGATTTCTTCGTGTTGATTTGCCACGGCCTCGCATTCATTCAGAATTATGTGGGCGACTGATTCTTTGGCGTTAAACAGCCCCTGCAAAGTGGGCTGTCTGTGGAGCCTATATTGAAAAGATGTTTGTTAAGGAGGGTGTGACCCGTTATTGTCCCTGTAATTATTTTTAAGTTATTCCTACTTGGGCTGAAAAGATTTTTAGTTCGACGTGGGTATACATTTGGTAAAGAAATTTTTGAATGTCTACAGTCTGTTGCCCGTGACCATTTGCTATTAAGTATTTATGTTGATCTTTGGCGAATCCACGCACGAATTTTTGAGAAAGACAAGCTCCGCAAGTTCCGTCTGCGGCATTATTGCCAACGAGTAACTATAGAGAAACGCATCAAATTCAAAATCTCCTCTATTTATTTAAATTCAATCCAAAACTACATCAAATTGACTCCGCCCTAAAGGCTCTTAAGGTTGCCCTAGTCCACGGCAGGAACTATTTTGTGCGCGGGTTTAAAATGCATGCTATATCATCCGACAACACGTGCGAAAGAGATTAGATGCTGTGATAAGCAGTAAGAAGCTAGTTCGCGTACTAATTAGCACTTTTACAAATTTGTAGCGAAATGGATAATGGTTTAGGACGAAAACGAGCGCACGAAATTTTATAAACAGACCTTTGGGAGTGTGGATATCATGGAAAAATTACTAAATATATATTTTCAAAATAAAATGATTTGCATTGCAACTTTCCTTCTTCGTAGGGGATTTATTTCCGACCACAGATGCGTTAAAATGAGTTTTGAAATATGGAACTTGCAAATATTTCTATTGTATTTTTTGGTTTCCATACAGGGCTAGATAAAGATGAGACAAACTGATATCATTTTTTATTTTGAACATACATCGTCAAACAGTGGAGTCACCAGACTACGTATGTATGGAAAATGATCAACTAGTGCACCCTTAAACGCATTTACCTAAGTATATCTCAGCAATAATTAATAACTTCAAAGCGTACTGTTCCAATAATAACGTTCAAGTCTTTCAGCAGAAAGAGAATCGCCTCACCCAATCTATTTAATGTACTCTATAATTACTGAAGGAGTTCCCTTTAATCGGAGATCTTTAATAAATATTATTTAATTTCGTAAACTGTGAAAGGCTTACTCGGCTTGAATACAGGCTTCTGGTTGTTAGGTGTAGGTTCGATTAGGTAACACAAAAATATTTGTAGCTTTTTAAACCTACAAATATTTGACAGCTCAGCCCGGCGAGCACGGCCTACTGTGACATCGCTTATGTCACACTTTTAATCACAGTTCGGGCGACAAACCCATTTTGTCTTAAATGCTAGCACGGCGGCGTGAGATATTTTCTTGACTTGTGGCATAACTTCTTGACGTTATTTTTTTTCTTTTTCGGAAATTTTCCAATTTTAATGCAGTTTCGGTTTAACCTTGGCCATAAAAACCATTTAGGTTCTGAGAAGCATAGCCCTACGACGCACTGTTTCCGAATTATGGGCTTCCGTATCTTATTTTATTTTGCATAAAACGCTCTATATTTCCAAAATGGTATCTCGAAAACGGTATGTCCTAGGCAAAAAATAACCAAAAGGACATGGACAGAAAGTACATTCTATTTACAAATACTTAATAAATAATATTGTATAAAAAAAATTGATAAATGAATTATCACACAGTTTTTTACCTCTCTGAACTTGACGTTTTTATTTCAAAATAAAAAGTAGTGCAAGACGAATCAAAGTACCGTGTGTCACCTGCCGCCATAAGAGACCATAGAGAAAGATAAACAATATATAATTGGACGTTCCTCACCATGCACGTAACTTATTAGACGTGAATTGTACAACAAGTTCTTTTATTAAGAACATTTAAGTCACACGAAACTGTCTCTATTGGTATTGTTTGCATTTAATAAAATGTTTTTTCTTATTTTTATGCGTTAGTTATTTAGTTTTTTTTTTATTTCACATAAAATAAAATACTTAAAACGGAATGCGACGTGTTTGACAGCCGATGTGTCAGACTTGATGTTTTTGTCTATGTCTTCAAAAACTTCAAAAGCAACGTTCACTTCTTACAGTACCAGTTTGCTTTTGCGATTTAAAAAAATATAAACGAGTATATGGTGCTTTTAGAAGTATATATAAAATAAATAAAATAGTTAAGCTATTTTTTGTTAATAATGCCACATTTTTGAGGCTCAACCAGACTCAGATTATAACACGCTAATCATTATACAGCTTAGGAGACCATTTTTTTTTTAAATGACTAGTAATGAGATTGCCCTGTGCGATAAGACCGCCCATTGTACACTTGCTTTTATGATTGTTTGTCCTGTATATATATTTTTGTGGTGTACAATAAAGAATATAATAAATATAGAATGCTAAAACCATATCAGATAGCTGTATTCTCACAACTGTTTGCTTATTTAAAGCGCCTGGCGTTTTTTTAATAGCAAGATCATTAACTGTACACTTATTGCAACGATCTGAATAATAGGTTTAATGAAACTGTTTTCGTCTAGTCTGTTGTTGTTGTGACGAGTTCTTGAAGTTTTTTATTTATAGCAATTGAATGTGCTCATATTCACGAATATAAAACAGCAAAAACCATTGTTGTAAATTAAATTCGATAACTATGCCAACGCCCATACAAAATCTGTCCATATCCTTTAGTTATTTTTTTTTTTTACCTTGCTTGGTTTTCGACTTGAACTACGGTCATGACAAGTTATGATAAAATATGTCATGTCTTACAATTTGTCTTATATGCTAGCACGGGACAACCATGTGACATAGTTTACAAGCGCGACATGCCTTTCTTGTTGTTGACTTCATAGTGCGACATAATCTGAATAGACGACCAAATAAAATAATACGTAAAAAGTGTGCCGTTCATACAGATAAATAACTTCTTAATTTTGTTGGGAACAAATTAATATTTGACCCACGACCATAGACTTATGCACACTTTATTTTTCTTTGTTTGTTTGATAACATGTTAAGTGTTTGTTAGAAAGATATAATTATTGTGAAAATTTTAATAATTACTTAAAAAATATAACCAAAAATAATAATAATAAAAAAAAATAAAAAAAAAATTATTTAGTTATAACAATACCAACCATTTTTGCACATAATCAATTTTCGTCGAGTAGCGACTATGAAGCGAGAGCATTCCATCAAACATTCCTACATCAATATGAAATCTCTAAAAGAAAACATTGAACTAAAATTAACGTTACATTATTCCTTGTGAAAGCTGAGAAAGAGAAACAAATCAAGTATCTCGACTTAGCACACGAGGTTGTCGACATGTGGAATGTGGACTCGGCGATCATTGTGCCGATTGTCGTTACGGCCAACGGCCTGATGGCCAAGAGCCTCGACGACCATCTGTCGAGGCTGTCATTGGGCGGTTGGATCAAGGGTCTGATACAGAAGGCAGTACTCCTCGATACGGCTCGCATTGTGAGGAGGTTCCTGTCTCTGGAGCCCTAACCACCGGTAGCTTCCCAACATGTAATAGAATTCCCAATTTTGAAAACATATCCCGTATAAGAACGTCTATCAATTTCATTAGAAGCCCAGTCTGCATCAGCAAAACCCGTCACAGATAAGCCAGTTTTCTTATAGGTAATGCAGTAATCTACAGTACCTTTGAGATAACGCAACACGCGTTTAGCTGCTTTCCAGTGGACATCGGAAAAAGAGTTATTGAATTGGCTTAATACGCTTACAGCGTGACATATATCAGGACGCGAACAGACCGCTACATACATAAGACAACCGATCAATTCTCGATACTCCAAATCATCATCATCAGTCATCCTTTTTATCAGCTTTGTTCAGTTTTTGGCACTGCATTGGAGTTTCAACAGATTTGCAGTCTTGCATGTTGTATTTCTCTAATATCTTTTTAATATAGGCACTTTGATCTAGAGTGATCTTGCCATGATCTTTCCTGATTCTTAATCCTAGAACTCTTTGTACAGGACCAAGATCTTTCATCACAAATTCTTTCATCAGCAATGATTTAGTTTTAGTTTTTTCCGCATTACAATTGCTGAAAATTACCAAATCATCAACATACAACGCGATAATTACAAGCTTGTCACCATTTTGCTTTATGTATACACATGGTTCAGAGACCAATCTCTTGAACTTGAGTTTGTTGACAAGAACATGATTGATCTTTTCATTCCATGATTTAGGCGCTTGTTTTAGACCATACACAGCTTTGTGTAGTCGATACACCTTGTTATTGCCTCTACCTTTTTCAAAACCTTCTGGTATTTCCATGAAAATGGTTTCTTTTAAATCACCGTTTAGAAAAGCTGTTTTTACGTCCATGTGGTCAATCTCCATATCGTACTCCACAGCCAAAGCTAATAACATTCTTATGGTTTCGTATCTCACTACAGGTGAAAAAGTTTCAAAATAATCCACTCCATACTTTTGTGTAAATCCTTTTGCCACTAGACGTGCTTTGTATTGTAATAGTTCACCGTTAAGCCCTCTTTTCTTCTTAAATATCCATTTGGTCTTTATTGGCTTTGCACCTTTCGGCAAATCGGTTAAGGTAAAGCACTTATTGTCCAAAAAGGACTGATATTCTTCTTTCATAGCAGTTCGCCACTGCCTGGCTTCAGAACTATTCAACGCTTCTTCAACTGTTCTTGGATCATTACTGCCATACGCTTCCCCCGTCAAAAAACCACACAGGAAGGAGTTCTCATCAGCTTCCACGTATTCTGCTCTCGAGTCATCTGTCTCAAATGAAACATCTGGAACATAAGTACCATCTGAGTGATGATCTGTGACCAAGCTACTGGTCGAAGCCTCGCTATCGTTAGCATCATCAGTAGTCACAGAAGTTTGTTCTGACTCTGTTCTATTCTCGGATACATAAGAAGTCTTAAGTTCTATATTCACATCTGATTCCACTTTAGTGCAATTCAGATGCTTGAGGAATTTATTCTCAATGAACTTAACATTTTTCGCTATTGTTAGCTTATAGCTCTCAAGATCCAAGAGCCGGTATCCCTTTGTGTTCTCACAATATCCCGCAAATATGTAAGGTTTAGATTTGCGATCAAATTTTTTACGATTATTTTGCACAGCATATGCTAAACAACCAAATACACGTAAGTTATCTAAGTTTACCTTATGTCCAGTGTAAATCTCTTCTGGAGTTGCACCTCTAACTGCCTTTGTAGGTGAACGATTTTTTATGTACACTGCAGTGTTCGCAGCCTCAGCCCAGAATCGTTGATCCAAACCTGCTTCCAGAAGCATACAGCGCACCGCCTCAATAATCGTTCGGTTCGCACGTTCGGCAACTGCATTTTGCTGTGGACAGTGAGGAACAGTAGTATGATGCCGGATTCCACACTTACTCAAATACTGCTTAAATCTCGTATTGATGTACTCGCCACCATTATCGCTTCTCAGGATTTTAATTTTTTTATTAGTCTCGTTCTCTACAAGAGCTTTAAAAATCAAAAAACAATCAAAAACTTTGTCTTTCGATTCTATTAAATAACAAAACGTCTTCCTAGAAAAATCGTCAATAAATATTAGCAAATATCTCGCACCGCCTATAGATTTCACTGGCATAGGGCCGCACACGTCCGTGTGAACCAGTTCTAACACCTCACTTGCACGTGAAAAGGATTTCTTAGGGAAAGGTAAATTAGTAACCTTACCTTCAATACAGGCGATACATTGCTCGTATGTGGATACATCATAGTCGATACCAGCCGCCATACCACTCTTGAGTAGGTTCATGCTGCGACTATTCAGATGTCCAAGCCGACGATGCCATAAACCCTGAGATGGAAGATCTACCTGGGTACTCAAGGAGACGCTTACTGGCATATTGTGTACGCGCGAAACGGAATTTTTATACGCATCCCCGGTTTCTAATTTATAAAGACCGCATGCATCCCGTTTTGCTACAGCTACTACCTTTCCGTTTTTGTAAATTTTACAAAAACTCGATGTAATTTTTACTTCAAAACATTTTTGCGTTAAAATACTGACAGATAACAGATTACATGACAAGTTCGGTATAAAAACTACATTACTGACAGTTACCCATTGTTTTTGTAAAAAGAGTTTCACATTACCACTACCCGATGTAAAAAATTTTTTACCGTTCGCAACGCTTATTTCCTTTGGCGTATCACACACAAAATCATGAAAAATGTCTCTATTATTGGACATGTGGCAAGTTGCACCACTGTCAACGTACCACACATCTCGATCCAGCTTCACCGTCAGAGCCGACAACATAGTCGTCCTACCAGGAGTTTTCTGAACCTTCTCCTCCTCTTGACAACTGGAACTAGATGAATTATCCTTATGCGGTGCTTTCTGTCTGCAATCTCTAGCGTAATGACCTAATTTTTTGCATCGAAAGCACTTGGGACGCTTCGAGATCGAAGTCGAAGTCGTTAGGGCATTTTGTTCCGTACCTTCTGCATCACCTCGTCTCTGTGCCTCCTGGAGTAGTTTACTTTTCACCAGTTCACTTGAGAGAGAAAGGCTACTATGCTCTAACGTCATAATGAGTGGGTCAAACTGCTTGGGAAGCCCACTGAGCATTATTATAGCAACGAACTCGTCTTCTAG
Organism: Orthosia gothica; assembly: GCA_949775005.1. Lineage (NCBI taxonomy): Eukaryota > Metazoa > Arthropoda > Insecta > Lepidoptera > Noctuidae > Orthosia > Orthosia gothica. The sequence continues at coordinate 30,477,705 of OX459047.1, read as the reverse complement.
AGAAGCATTTATATCTTGCAGTTGTTGGGCAGTATCTAGAATTTTTGTAACATACGCCTCCATACTCTCAAACTGCTCTAATTTTAAGCTAAATAGCATTCTGAGGAGACCTAATCGTCTACACAGACCTTTATCCTCGAACAATTTCTGTATATTCTTCCAGGCATCAAACGCAGTATTGCAATTCCTGACAACGGAGTAAACAGATGGCTGAACACTGAGGCAGATTCGTGTGAAAGAAAAACTCTAAGAACTTGTTTCAAATACTTTAATTTAATCAGATACACATTCGTGAACACTTGATTTACAACTCACTGCTCGAGAGTAAACGAAAAACCCTCCATTTTACAAAATATATGCCATTTGTTTTATATCCGCTGAAATATCCGTGAAAAAGTGTATGCTGGCGCGCGAATGAATAGTCAATTGATGGACGTTTAGTAACTATAAATTGTAACTTATTTAAAATAGTGTAATTAAAATGGTTTTAGTTGTTTTCAAGGTAATTTCGATACATTAAATCATATTCTAATATTTAAACAAATTATCAGTGATTTATTATATTAAAGTAAGTGTATTATATTCTATCAGTACATAGAACTAAACTACCGTACTAGTCAAATTAAGTACTAATAAACTCTTAAAATGTCTGTAATTACATCAATTGACGTTGAAATATTTAGATTAATTTTGTAATTGCTTACATTCGTCCATCCTGACTTACTATTCGCGCCCTCGCGATATATATACAAAAAAAAAATCACACAAAGCTATACTCGTTTCTAATTGAAGTTGCTTGAACAAACATAATTTTTTTTATTTGCCTTCGATTATGAGTGCTTTGAATGAACTCATTATTATGGAAAATATTGTAACAATTAACAATCAAGTGATATAAATATTAACGGTAACAATTTGTTAATAAACAATAAATCAATAACAATCAATGTATTAATGACTCATTAATAGTAAGTAATCTTTTACTTTAAATAAAATTAAGTTATCGTCAACAATTTGTTAATAAACAAATCCAGTAACAATCCATTTATCAATAACAGTTGTCCATTCACAATAATCGTATTCTATAAGTTAAAAAAAACAAAGTCAAATGCTTTCTAACAATCAATTAATACACACGTTTGCCTTAATAAGGCAGATCTTCTCAATTATTCACACTTATAACTTTTGCGTTAATAGAGCTCACTTTTTACTTTATCACACTCGTTTTAGCCTTAGTAAGACTCACTTTCTTAACATACTGCCATATTAAAGGCTTGCTTTCTAAAAATCAATTAATACACACTTTTGCCTTAATAAGGCAGATCATCTTAATTATTCACACTTGTAACTTTTGCGTTAACAGGGCTCACTTTTCACTTAATCACAATCACTTTAGCCTTGGTAAGACTCAATTTCTTACCATACTGCCATATAAAAGGCTTGCCATACTACCATATCAATGGCCTACCATACTACCATATTAATGGCCTACCATACTACCATATTAATGGCCTACCATACTACCATATTAATGGCCTACCATACTACCATATTAATGGCCTACCATACTACCATATTAATGGCCTACCATACTACCATATTAATGGCCTACCATACTACCATATTAATGGCCTACCATACTACCATATTAATGGCCTACCATACTACCATATTAATGGCCTACCATACTACCATATTAATGGCCTATCATACTATTTAGGGCATGCGTTCCGAAATTTCATAGTTTCGAAATTTCGGACCATATTTGCATGTTTATGAATTTCGAAATTGACACCCCTAATTTCGAAAGGAGTCCAGTGAGGAGTCCAATTTCGTAAGCTAATATCGAAATTGAAAATGTTCGAAACTGCATGCCCCTAGACTAATCGATTGCAGGAGAAGAATATTTTTCTAAACGAGTGAAATGAAACGAAACGAAACTAATATTTTATAAGAATCTCTGCGAATTAAACCGCTTTGGTTCTCGTATATTTGGAAGTAATGCATACTTCGTGCATTCTCAATTCAATATCACTTATCTTTATCCATATCCATATTATTATCTTCATTATCAATATTCTCGTTTACTGACTGATACACCAAGCCAGGGGTAAATTTTATCTACCGGGAAAACGCCAACATATTTTTGTTTGCTCTTTTTTGTGAGAGGCGTATCTTCTACTTCGTACATCCTCCTCGCATCATGTTCCTCATTACTGAGGGTTGTGATTCCCCCTGTCGTCGAGGTAGCAACTTTTCCTTCACTAATTTGCGCCATCTATGCCTGTCTTTTGCGTCGTACTTCGTACATATCATTCAGTAAAACTTTGGTAATACGATACGGGCTTACACATTTTGGAACTAACTTTTTACTCTTCCCTTTCTGACCTACTTACTTCTCTTTCTACCCAAACCAGTTGTCCTACAGTAAACTGCCGCGGTGGAATTCTAGCCTCATCAAACATTTGCTTTTGCTTTGCCTGAGTACGTTCTATTTTATCCAATGCTTCGGTTCTAATATCTTCTAAACTATTTGTATCTGTGGGAATATTTTCCTGAGCTGATAAAGCCAGTCCATTCTCAGTCAACCCCTTTCATCTCAACCCAAATAACAATTGCGCTGGGGTTTTACCCACTGCTTTATTGATGGTATTATTTAAACGCCATTGCAATTGTTGTAAATACTCATTCCATAATTTTTCATCTTTCCCATAAATCATAGCCATTAACGAAACTAATACCGTCAGTTTGTAGCACTCTATCTGACCATTTGCGCGAGGAGTAGCAACCGCATTTAAAATATGTTTACACTCTTTTCTGATAAAAGTTTTAAAGTAGTACCTCGGTCTGTAATTACTCGAGAAGGAACACCAAACAAATTAAAATAATCATTAAAACCTGAAATAGTCGTTTGAGTATTTGTATTTTTAACTAGTTTAAGAATAATACACTTAGTGAAGGCGTCTATAGTGCGAAAAGCCAGACCTTTTTCCAGCCGGTATTTTTTCGTGAGCACATTGAATGCATGCTTGGCAATACTTTTGAACAGTTATATTAATTTTTGGGAAGCAGTAAGTCGTTTTAATTTTGTCTAAAGTCTTGTCATAGGAAAAAATTCTTATATCATCATGATAAGCGCGTAAAACTTGCCATCTGACCTTTTGGCACATACCATCCAAGTCCTTCGTTATATTATATAAACTACTCCACGTTACAAAGAAAAATTGTTTAATATATTTGATTTCGTTCGAATCTGCGTCCTCTAAAACCGGTTTAATTCTTTGAGTCTCATCATTATTCATTTAAACCGTGGCTAGCCAATCTACTATGAAAAATTTGTAATTCAATTGAGTCTGGGTACTCTCTCTACTGGGTACTGGAAGTATTTTCTTGCAAAGGGTTCCTACTTAACGCATCTACATGCGTCAAAGAGTTCTTCTATTAAAATCAAATTCTTGGATCGAACTCCACCAGCGAGCCAAACGTGGAATCATATCCCTCGTAACAAAAGTGGCCCGTAAAAAGTTATAATCGATCACAATAGTAAATTTTAACCCTATTAAGTAACATCGAAATCTAGTCAAACTATTTACAACTGCTAGGGTTTCCAACTCGTACGATGAAAAGTGCTGCCCTTCTGGTGAAGTTCGCCTACTAAAATAAGCGGCTGGTTTTATAGCCTCATCATCTTGTTTTTGTAAAAACATCACATGTTTACTCGCATCCGTATGCAATTCAGTAGTAGCCTTTGGATTGTACAGTGTTAAAATTGGCCGAAATACTAATTTGGCTTTTAACTGTGTAAACGAAATCTCTTCATCTTTGCCCCGAGTCCAAGACACATTCTTTTTGAGTAAGTTTGTCAGTGGCCGTGCGATTATGGCAAAGTTTTTAATAAAGTGCCTAAAAAACTAGCCAGTCCTAAGAACTGCCTAACATTATGGACATCTTTAGGCGTAGGGCATTTATCAACAGCATCTATTTTACACTGCCCAGGCTTTATACCATTTTCCGAAACTTTGAAACCCAGAAATTCAATTTTCAAATGGAAGAATTTACTTTTTCGAGAGCTTCAATGAAAGACCTGCGTTCCTAATTTTATCAAATACTAATTGTAGTTTGCTAAGACTATCTTCAAACAAAATCATGGGAACAAGGACGTCTTTCAAGTTAACGACAACAGCGTCAAATCTCAAATTATCAAGGATTTTGTAAATGGTTCTCTGAAATACCGCTGGTGTATTTGTCAAGCCAAAGGGCATCCTATTAAATTCGAATTGCCTCTCTGGCATTACAAAAGCAGTTTTTTGTTTATGTTCAGCTAATTCTGTCTGACCTTTGCCATTTTCAATTGAGTAAACTCCCTCTTCTATGTTATGTTCTAAATTAGGTATGGCCCTTTATCTACTGTTTAATAATATGGACCCCGTTAGTTTTTAAGATGAGTAAACCTCTACATATGAACATCCAGGTAGAATTGAACAATACTCTTTTGAGAACAGTTTAACCGTGCCAATAGTTGCCGGAAACACGCTAGAAATTATTAACTCGTTCGGTAAATGACTGACCAACTAACATTGGATATTTTAAAAAGTGGTCAGGGACTCCCATAACATCTAATTGGACAATAGCAACTTGAATTGCCAATACTACTGAATAAGACCTATCCCATTAGCCTAATAATTCTACAGCATCGGCCTTTCTAATGAGTGTACATTCGCTTCCTGTATCTAAATACCCTACTTTTTCGTGACCGTGAATAAACACCGTTTGTAAATATTTGTCATTAATTTTAGGTTCGGTAATTTAAATTTCTAAAACAGGTTTTGTATATTCCTTAACATTCGTTAGAACTGTGACCAACTATTGAACAGTTAGTATACATATGTGTAGTGGTTTAGTACACTTATTCATAATATGGCCCTCTTCCTTACAATTAAAGCATCGAACGGTTTTCGGTTTATTATTAGCATATTGTTTATCGTTGATTGGGACTTTCTTAGTTGAGGAGGTTATTTGTATATCATTTTTTTACCTTTTTGTTTAGTTTCTTAGATAAGCCAAAAGTTTGTCTGGATTATCAAATTGAGCTGCTTCTGCTCCTATCCTAATAGCCCTATCATCTATGCCAAAAATCACACATTCTACTGCCCGTTTCCCCTTGATTTCGCACCTATTGAATAAAGCCATTTTATCGTAATAATAGTTCTCCAAAGATTCCCCTTAACTTCGCTCTTTTGTCTAAAATATCCGAAAGCATTTGGCCGAAATTTCCTTCAGATGGAAAAGCTGCTTTAAGCTTTTCTTGCTATTCAACCCAGTTATAATTGACAGTTGAAAGACCCTCGTACCACCGTTTCGCATTACCAGTAAGTTAAGGTATTGTGTTATGTATGATTTGTCAGTCTGTCCAACCATAAATGCTTGAAATTTCATTTACTTTATGAATCCAAGAGTTAACATTCTGACTTTTAGAAGAAGGATCGAACTCAGGGACAACATTAAAATTACTAATTCGCTCACTACCCCTACTCGAAAATTTATCAAGAAAGTCGGTAAATTTAGAAATCATATTAGTGACAGGAAAAGGCTCCCGCGTTCGCTGATACTGTTGCGTGGTGAATGGGAGCCTTGTCGGTGACGGATTCCCTGCTTCGCTGGTAAGATCCTGTGTTGCTCCTACTGTGCCTCGACCGTGATCTCCAATCTTGACGCTTCTCTTGTTGAACCCTGGTTGGACTGCGACGCCGATGAACTGCAGCCGTTGGCAGCTGCGGCGTCTCAATACACTGATTTCGACTTCCAGGACACGTGACTGCGCTCACGACTGCGCCGGCTGCACCTGCTGACCTGGCTGCGCTGGCTGCACCTGCTGTCCTGGCTGCGTCGGCTGCACCTGCTGCTCTGGCTGCGCCAGCTGCATCTGCTGTCCTGGCTGCGCCGGCTGCACCTGCTGCCCTGGCTCCGGCTGCGCCTGCTAACCTGACTGCGGCGGCTCGCCCTGCGACCCTGGTTGCGGCTCACCCTGCGGCCTTGGCTGCGGCTCACCCTGCGGCCTTGGCTGCGGCTCACCCTGCGGCCCTGGCTGCGGCGCGCCCTGCAACCCTGGCTTCAGCTCTCCTTTTGGCTCTGCCTTTCCATCACTGATGGTGGGTCTTGCAGGGGTTGAGACTAACTTTTCTCACCACTGCTATCAATTTGAAGGCCTGGACAGTAAAAAATAAAAACAGACACAGCTATTCTTTAACACCCAAAATAACTTTAAAGTTATGCTATAAAACATTGGTAAGCACTAAATCAATAAAGATCATGAAGGTATTCTAGATTTAATGCTTTAATCAACACACAGAACCACTTTTTAGATAAAAGCCATAAGTACAATGTGATATTCTTCTATTTATATTTCAAATCACAACAACCATTGTTACAAAATTTGAAATAGTCAAAAGCTGTTCTTAAATCGTAATTTTAAATCTTACTCGGTTGCAATTCAATTAATAGGTTTGCGAGCGGCTTCACCGTTTTTAGTGTGCAAATTATATTTAAATATGCACAACATAAAATTACGTAGTACAACTGAAAAAAAACAAAACACTATCACTTACGTGAGATTATCCAACTTCTGAACTGAAAGAAAAACTCTAAGAACTTGTTTCAAATACTTTAATTTAATCAGATACACATTCGTGAACACTTGATTTACAACTCACTGCTCGAGAGTAAACGAAAAACCCTCAATTTTACAAAATATATGCCATTTGTTTTATCCGCTGAAATATCCGTGAAAAAGTGTATGCTGGCGCGCGAATGAATAGTCAATTGATGGACGTTTAGTAACTATAAATTGTAACTTATTTAAAATAGTGTAATTAAAATGGTTTTAGTTGTTTTCAAGGTAATTTCGATACATTAAATCATATTCTAATATTTAAACAAATTATCAGTGATTTATTATATTAAAGTAAGTGTATTATATTCTATCAGTACATAGAACTAAACTACCGTACTAGTCAAATTAAGTACTAATAAACTCTTAAAATGTCTGTAATTACATCAGTTGACGTTGAAATATTTAGATTAATTTTGTAATTGCTTACACGTGCTAGCGCTTTTTCCTGTTTCTTCTTGTCTTCGCATTCTGGTTTATTTTTCTTATCGACCTCGTTGACACATTCAAACAAGTCTTCATGAATAAGCAACATCTTCATTTGAAATTTCCAGGTGGTGTAATTATTTACCCCGGAGAGTTTTTCAATTGCGACGGTCTGGTTACTCATTTTCGCGATTTCGTAATTTTTACTTGATAATATAATTATTTATATCATACGCGTTCTGCTTTCTCACGCTCTGCTACCATATTAGAGAATGGGACACGGTTGCAGAAAGAAAATACTTATTTAAAGTGCAACAGAAAAATATATTAATTTTCCGACTTTTATTACCACGGTTGCTAGGACACGTTAAACAGTAGACAAGATATAGTTTATAATAAACTTATAGGTTTGCAACCTCTAACACCACTGCCGAGTAAGGTCCTTAAATATAGATGTTAAACGTTGTTATAACGCGCGCGGAAGCAAAGTTTGAATTAAAATCTTTTCTAATGCCGTAGAAGTGCGATTAAATATAAAATCGAATATGCTGTAGTTTCGCAGTTTTAGTTTTATTAAATACTGCATTGCGTTGCATTTATTACATTGCTGCATTGCGCGCAGGTTTGACGATTTCTAGCCTCGCGAACAAGTCGGATTCCGTAAAGGCTTAGGCACCGTAGACCACATACTACGCTGCGGCAGGTTATACAGAAAACCGAAGAGTACAACCTGCCTCTCTGCTTAGCGTTTGTGGACTTACCGGGGACAAACGATCCAGTTAGGTACGGCCAACTTCAAGAAACAGTCCAACCGTCGAATCCGATTCGGCTGGGCAGCGTTCAGGAAGTTGCGCGGTATCTCCTCATCCAACTTACCACAGTGTCTGAAGATGAAAGTCTATGACCCGTGTGTGTTGCCAGTGATGACCTGTGGCTCTGAGATGTGGTCGCTCATAATTGACCTCATCAGAAAGCTTACAGTCACCCAAAGGGCAATGAAGAGAGCTATGTTCGGCTTTCGGCTATGGATGGCTGATGGGGCAGAATATTTCTGAATTGGCGACCGCAAACCGGAAGAAGTTGCTTTGGAAGGCCTACCACTAGGTGGAATGATGACCTGGTGAAGGTTGAGGCGATCCGCTGGATGCGAGACTCACGGAACCGGTCAAACTGGTGACGCTTGGGGGAGGCCTATTACCAGCAGTAGACGTCTTTCGGCTGATATGATGATGATGATGAGAGGCCAGGTTAGACCAGGGTAGAAGCCTTTAAAAATAAAAAAAAGTGAAAAAAAAATAATAGTAGGATGAAACCCATTGGAAAAGGAGGGAAATATTATAAAAATAAAAGGAAAAATAATTTACGGGCGATCTGAGGTCGGGAAGGGGATGGGGGTGGGTTTTTAAGGGTAAAAAACGGGTTTTCTCGATTTCCGGCAAAACTAAAAGTCTTATCGAAAAAACTCAAATAGCAAAGTTGTAGGTAATAAAAAGATCTAAAACTTTTGTATTTACACTTTTTTCACATAACCTCAAAATTTATGTGAAAAATCCAAAAAACCAAGTTTTTGGTTTTTTATTTTTATCTTTTACAAAAATTTTTTTTTTTTAACGAGATTTGGTGAAAACTTACCTTTTTATGTCCCAAATACGCTGTAATTTATTTGATTAAAAATATTTATTTTTTCACCTTATTTTGAATTAATATCGAAAAAACACCCTAATTTTCAATCGAAAATTCACCCGTCAAAATATCAGCTTTTTTTAAAAAGTTGGTATGGTTTCTGTTCGTTGAAATCTCTACTTTCCGATGGTGTAAAAAAATATTCATTAATATTGTAAATTTTCTCAGAAAATGCAAAAAATAAAGGTAATATTTATTAAGACATCTAACTACAATATTTTGAGTAAATTGTAGAATCTTCTTTAAGGACGCTATTACATTTTTCTACAAATAACAGTACTTTTGAGGTACCATTTTAATGTATAAGCAATCACCGATGTGAAGATATCATGGTCTTAATTTAAAGATAATATATTCAGCTCCAGATAAGGATCAGAAAAATTGTATGACATCATACAAAATTTTCGCACAAATACGTTTTGCCCATCACAATAATCGCAAAAAATTGAAAAATGTAGGGTCCGAATAGGTTCCAGTTTAGGTAAATTTACAGCATATTTTATCTTCAAAATTATGAAAAATTGCGGTATATATAGTCCTTTACAGGTGCAGCTAATAATTTTTCACCTAAATAATTATATTTTTTAATTATTAGCTAAAATAAAATCACTTGCCGACGTCTTCATACATTTTGTACCCGCCGCTCATCATTCCGCGCTCAGAAGCGCTCGTGGAAGGACGGGCGTATCGCTTTCTCGCAGGTAATAAATACGATAAAAGTAATAGAAAGATTGTAGTGTGCATGCGTGTGTGTACCGTCCTCGTCGTGATCGAAAGGAGTTGATATTTAATCGGACGTATGCCGTATTTTTGAGTTTCCTATTATTGTTAGAATGTGATTTAGAAATTATTTTGGGTAAGATCGGGTTTTGAATAGTTGGGTGTTAAGCAGTTGTTGACAAGTTTGAGAAATAGATGGGTGGGTTTAAACAGCTCTGACTAAGGTTAGGATTTGGATGGGTAAGGTTAAGCTGCCGACGGGGAAGTTTAGAAGTGGATGGGTGGGAGGAGATTTATGATTTTAACCGGTTTGTATGTATGTATGTATGACAAATTCGGGGCCAAAACCAAAATACAAAATGGCGCCGACGAAAATTTGGCCGCTTTTCGACATGGGTGTCATTTTCATGGTTTTTGGGGTCGCTTATATCGAATATGGGATCAAAACCAAAATACAAGATGGCGCTGACTAAAATTTGTCATTTTTCGTCATGGGTGTCATTGTCATAGTTTTTGGGGTCGCTTATATCGAATATGGAGTCAAAACCAAAATACAAGATGGCGCCGACTAAAATTTGACATGTTTTCGTCATCGGTGACATTGTCATGGTTTTTGGGTTCGCTTATATCGAATATGGAGTTAAAACCAAAATACAAGATGGCGCCGACGTAAATTTTGCCTGCTTTTCGACATGGGTGTCATTTTCATGGTTTTTGGGGTCGCTTATATCGAATATGGGATCAAAACCAAAATACAAGATGGCGCTGACTAAAATTTGTCATTTTTCGTCATGGGTGTCATTGTCATAGTTTTTGGGGTCGCTTATATCGAATATGGAGTCAAAACCAAAATACAAGATAGCGCCGACTAAAATTTGGCCGCTTTTCGACATGGGTCTCATTGTCATGGTTTTTGGGTCGCTTATATCGAATATGGGGTCAAAACCAAAATACAAGATGGCGCCGACTAAAATTTGAGATGTTTTCGTCACGGGTGTCATTGTCATGGTTTTTGGGGTCGCTTATATCGAATATGGGGTCATAACCAAAATACAAGTTGGCGCCGACGAAAATTTGACATCTTTTCGTCATGGGCGTCATTTTCATGGTTTTTGGGTAGTATGTCATTAGCTTGACTTACAAGTTGTAGGTCGTGGGTTCGAGCCCAGGCAGGCGCTTTACTTTGTCTAAATTATTTCTTCACCACTGCTCTCAAAACGGTGAAGGAAAACATCGTGAGGAAACCGGCATGTCCTAGAACCAAATATTCGAAGATATGTGCATCCACCAACCCGCACTGGGCCCGCGTTGTTGGTTACAGCCCATTCCCTCTCACAGAGAGGAGGCCTGTGTCTCAGCAGTGGGAACATTAATAGTGACTGATGATGTGATAGTAATATTTAATATATTCCATATAATGAAAAATGTTCAAGTCATATTTTAATCCTTGTGACCGGCAATTAATTCGTTTTAGGTATCTACTTATTTCACGTAGCGTTGTTTTTAGGGTTTCGTAGCCAAATGGCAAAAAACGAAACCCTTATAGATTCATCATGTCTGTCTGTCTGTCTGTCCGTCCGTATGTCACACCCACTTTTTTCCGAAACCATAAGAACTATGCTGTTGAAACGTAAGTAGATGTATTCTGTGTACCGCAATAAGATTTTTACACAATAATAGAAAAAAAACAATAAATTATGGGGGTTCCCAAACTTGAAACTGAAACATTTTTTTTTTTTTTTTTTATATTGAGGTTTCTAATATCATTTTTTTCTAAACGGAATAGTTTGCGCGAGAGACACTTCCAAAGTGGTAAAATGTGTGCCCCCCCCCCTGTAACGTCTAAAATAAGAGAATGATAAAACTAAAAAAAAATATTATGTACATTACTATATATATATATATATTGGTTTGAACGAGATCTAGTAAGTAGTTTTTTTTTAATACGTCATAAATCGTTAACAGCAATTTACCAAGTACGGAACCCTTCGTGCGCGAGTCCGACTCGCACTTGGCCGGTTTTTTAAAATACCTACTTACTACAACAAAGTGAAAAATAAAATTCTCTTCGGAAGTCGGTGTCGGTACCTATTGTTTTTCGTCACAGGAAAGCTATTACTTTTCTCTTTTAAATTTTTGTAGGTACCCCATATTGGGTATACTAAATACATCTGTTTACCCCCTAAAACCGTACAAGCGTGATGATTTATTATGGTATGGTTAAAACAAAACATAAAAATACGATCACAGTAATCGCAGGTCATTTGCTGTTTGTTATTAAATAAAAAAGAGTTCCATTGTCTATCCCCGAAGATCTTTAACAGATCCTAATATATTATACAATAAAACCTTCCCTGAAAATACCACCACATACATTTATCGATGAAAACCCGATAAGTATCGGATAAGTAGTTTGGCCGAATAGATAGAGCATCTCCTTTTTTTGAAGTCGGTTGAAAATAATAACCTACTTTTTACGACGACGGTTTGTAACAGTTATCAAATGCATTTTCAAAGTGCCAACTAACCCTCCTGAATCAACTTAATAAAAACAATAAAATTCCAAAATAATATCAAGGACCAAGATTGTTTCCGTGATGTATAACATCGACCGCTCAGTAGTTTCAATGTGTGCGTACGCGTAATGTTGCTGTGTGCGACTAGATACCTAAAGGGCAATGCCCATTTTTGGCCACGAAACGCCCAACAATTTGGTTTAGTTAAAAAAAACGATATTGTTTTATATTTATTAATCGCGGTATTCATATAACGAAACAAGATTGCAATATTTTTGCAAAAAAAAAAAGTACCGAAAAAATCAAATGAAATAATGTATAATAATCATTGGTTTGTGGGTAAAATAAAAAGTGTTGCCAATTATTAATTTCATTCAAAGTATACTGGATTATCTTTTATTCGATAGATTTTTTTATGGTGTAATTATTATAATGCCAATATTATTAGTTTTTTTGCGATTATTATTATGATGTTATGATAATTAAACAAGCGAATAGCTAGTTGATATACCATAAATTCTTTAGATCATAACAAAAACGCTACTGCACAATTTAACTGTCATTCTTATATTTTTTTCAAAATACATTAATAACAGAATTATAAAAACTAAAATAAACATAATAATAATCTTTGGGGCGCTTTCATTTCTTCGTTCGTTGTTAATTCGTGTGTTACAAAAAATCGATATCGATTCATGGATTTTTATGTCTGTTAAGTGGCAACATCGAATCTGACATTATGACAGCACGGTTATCTGTCATATGTGTAAATCAGTAACTATCTAAATAATCACAACCCGTTTGCATTTGTATTATTTTGTTTGTTGCTGGTAGAAGTGCAATTAAAAAGTATTGTTGCAATTGTATTCTCGGCCGTCGAACGGTAGAATGCGGTGCCCATATTATGACAGTAATATAGTATTTGGGTTGGGCACGGCATCAGGCTGATATTTTCCCTCCTGCTCAATTTCTGGATGATGTACTAATTGTTTATGATGCAAATGATATACAAGATCATTAAATACATAATAGATCTAAAAAAACTGGCTAATATATGTATGTAAGAGCGGGCGTACTCAGGATTCTCAAATGATAACGATCAGACATCTTGTTTACACTTTTTATTACTCACACCAACAGTAAGTCTCACAACTTAATTTTATGAAGATATGTGCACAGTTCAATACAATTCAATACTGAGTTCTTTCGACTAGAACCAGCCTATTTATACGTTTAAACAAATGACAAGACGTCACACAGCAACAACATCCGGTGACATTCGTTTATCAATTAATTATAGATTTAGGTTTGTAAAAATACAGTAATTGTGTACATTATTTGTTTAGTAATTAATAATACTTTTTACAAATATTTTGAACGAATATAGTTACCAATTATTTTATTGAAATAAACTAACAGTCGGTGAATCTACCTTCCATTTTTGACTTTAAAATATTACTCAAATAAAAACAAATCTTTACAATAACAATACATAATTCGTGTTTCCGTTATGTCATCTGCCTTTTTGACGTTTTGATTTCGTCTCTGCTGCTAGTTTCATTTACCAGCGCTACCACGGCCATACTGACGAGCGGGCCTTGCTAGGCCCAGCGAATCTCTGAAAATCATAAAAAAAATTAAAATATGAGTGAGTGAATGAGTCAAACTCAGAGATCGCAGATAGTGGCTTGTCCATTAAGATTCAGAGGCCCATCTTTGACTTGTTTTGACTTAAATTTTATTGAATCATCCAACTTAAACCATAGCCATGACCAAGGCCTTTTTACACATCCATTTTGCTAACTCAAATCAAATTCAGAGGTATCAGATCGTAGCTTGATCATAAAGATTCAGAGGCTAGTCTTACGACTTGTTTTGACTGAGTTTTATTTAACTATCAAACTCAGAGGTCGCAGATCGTTGCTTGATCATAAAGATTCAGAGGCCCCGTCTTTGACTTGTTTTGACAGAATTTTATTTAACCAACTAATTCTGAAACTCAGAGGTCGTAGTTCGTTGCTTGATCATAAAGATTCAGAGGCCCCGTCTTTGACTTGTTTTGACAGAATTTTATTTAACCAGCTAATTCTGAAACTCAGAGGTCGTAGTTCGTTGCTTGATCATAAAGATTCAGAGGCCAGTCTTTGACTTTTTTTTTTTTTTTTTTTTCATTATTATTTATTCTTGCTATCACGGTCTAGTCGTTCAAAGTTCATTGAGTGACCAAAGTCTTTTTCTAAAACCAAAACCTTTTTATTATTATTTTTTTTTTTTTTGCTTCCGTTTCGGCCATTCTATGCTTAGGGTCTAAACGGATATGGTATTTTCAATTGCAGGGGAGGGGCTATTTTACCTAGTTAATCAAAGGGCCATTCAGTAGCCTTAGATTTCGTATATTTTAATGCCAATTACAATTCACCTATTTTATTAACCCAAACCCATTCAGTTTGACTGTTAGCTCTAGATGTACCGCGAGTAATAGCATGGTGTACGAAGAAAAAGAAAAATAAAAATGGCTGTAATCTGTGCCATTGTAGCGGATTCCCCATTTGTAATAATTCTACATGAGGTATCAAAAGATTAATTGAAAAGTTATACTTATTCAATGATCATCAATAGGGTGAAGTTCGGAACGCAAAAGCTTCTAATCTATCTATTCATTAATGAACAAACAAATGCTTCCCTGATTTAAAGTAAAATTTTATACCAGGTACCTTATTCACGATTTTTAGCCATCACATAGCTCTCCTAGCTATCTCATTGCTCTCTTATAGTAATCACAATTGCTCTACTCGCACATCTCCACGGTGTCGAGTCAACTTAACTCTCTGAACTTAGAACCAGTTCCACATAGACATTTAGCCTGTCGTATGTTACGTCAATTTGTCATCTACCATCTCAATTGGTACTTGAGCTTTGTGTATCTTACTAACACAATCTACGCATAGTAATCAAAATTAGAAAACCAAAATTATTTCAATATTCGTAATGAAGGCTTGACGATTCGAACGTCATCAACATTAACATGGTGACCTCACCTCTCGCGTGACTATGCGAGTTTACTTTATTTTAACCTCATAACTCAACAGGAATCCTCTGTAAGGTTCCTTACACAAACGTGTTTTTTTTTTTTTTTTTACACCGACTTACAGGTGCCCTACAGGCCCATAGTTGCTACAAAGACCTCCAGTTGCCACACAGGCCTAAAGTTGCCATAAAAGCAAACAGTTGCCACCCAGGCCAACACACAACGCTCGGCTAGTCCTGACCAAACTAGATTATTGGGTTCGTGAAAATAGAGAATTTTTTGAACTCTACTCTTTAACTAAATCATTGCCCTGGGCCATGTACCACAGTCATTCCAGACAAACTTTAAAACTGCTGCAGCAAAAACTGCCAAGCTTATAGAAACCCTCGAGTAAAACCTCTAACGCCACGGCTCTATAGCCGACCAGCAATTGTATTGCTCTCACACAACGGTCCTCTAGAACCCGACCTCCGCCAGAATCCACTGGTACGGTCAAACATAATACGGCTGATAGACTCAATTACTCGTCATCTTAGGCTTGCTCATTATTATCAAAATCTCTTTGACATCAACATCGACTGGTACATAACCCGCTGGCATCTTTCTTAACCTACCGTGTGCATACTTGTAGGTTTTGAGCGTACCTATCTAAAGCTTTCAGTGTATAACGATCACTGCCCTGTCATAATCACCTATCGCAGACTTAATAAAGGGCCTATTTAGTTATTGGACCCAAGTTTCCCAAACAACACTTCATTAAAAAAAGGTCCGCCGATCAACAAGTTCAACTAAACAAAGTAATTGTAGCAATTCTGTTACTCTTTACCATTATCCAAAGGCAATGCATACCCAACTCATAAACCCTCTTCAAAAACCCATCGCCACATGGTACGCATGAGGTGCGGTCCAGAATTGGTCCTACGAGCAGACATGTTACACTGTCATCAACTATAACGTACAATTCTCAAGGAACTTGGTGATCGGGGATCCTTCTCACAAGATTCGCGCTTTTTACTCAAAGATCTTGGAACATACTGACGGTTAATAAAAGGGAAACAACTAACCCTGATAATATGAAGGAGGTTCACGAATTAACTCGGATCAATATCATTAAAATCAGATTATCAACAGTAACCCTTTACTATCGCTCACCAACTCAATTTTCACGTAAGGAAAACGATCGCGAGATCTACTGCTATCATAATATTACTTTGAAAGTAAGCAAGTGAATTCAGTTCTGAAAACGGTGTTTGTAAATCGTTACGCAACAAGATCTGTACCGAATACACGTAAATGACCAGTACTGTTACTAACTAGATACAATTGCAATAGCCCAACGACATTACTAACTCGCTTTGCCACTGAAAACGACTAGTTATTCAGTCATTTTGGATAACTCATCTCCTTCTTATGGGATATCTCATCCTAAAGATCGTACTGAACCAAATATTTAAACTAATACCGCCATATAGGAAACTAATTACTGGTTTTTTACTAAGTGTGTCTTAATTACCTAGTGATGGTGCTAGGTATAACCACTACCAATTTAGTGATGAAACATGAACACTTAAAACTCTAACTAGTATCTCTTCACTAGAGAACAGTCGACCTCACTATCAAAATAAATTGGAAGCGACTCACCGAGTATTCCATTCCCAACTTGCGCGCACTCGTAACGTTCGTCTACGACCTGCGAACTGATAGCCCGCCGTTCCTCTTAACCTCTCAGATGTTGACACGTCAACCTTTGCGCTCAGCATCTGAATCGCTAGCCTCCAGCAGAGGCTTCAGGCTGCGACACAATATGGTATCTGAAACATGAAAAATATTACGAGAGTATATGTTCACACGGTTATCTTAACCATACACAGTTTTGATGGAAATTAACCGGTGCACTGGTGTAGTAACCTAAACCAATCAATCTGCCTATCTGACCTCCACAATCCAGTAACTGGGTAGCACGGTACCCCTTGGCAAGACTGGTGTCAGATCTCAAGCTTCGGACTACCCGTAAAGACTGTCAAAGATCTTCAAATGACAGCCGGGACCAACGGCTTAACGTGCTTTCCGAGGCACGAAGGAAACTCGGTATGTTGAAATGGTCACACATCCACGGACCGACATCGTCAAGCGTTGCTTAACTTAAGTTATTATTTAGCCACGAGCTCCTCTATTAAGGGATATGAAAATAATGGGCATAACCGAAAGTTTTATTTGTATGTGTATCATATTTAGTGGCATCTAATGAAGTATTTTGATATCCAAAGTCAAAGTTTCGCGCAAATCATGTTTGTTTTGTGTTCTTGATGCTTGACCCGAGGGGTTCAGCTTGGTAAAACTATGATTTTATGCCACTGGAGCATTAGGAAAAATACTTGAAAGTAAACTTTATGACTTGGTACCATATTCAGAAAAAGATTTAGCTTGATTTGAAGTCTATTCAATACACACACAATTCCAATACACAATATAATATCTAGTTTAGCTACTTAATATTGTGCTACGAGTGCAAAAGAATGAGCATTAGTGTCTACCAATTGCTTGGCGCGTCTTAGCAAGCATGAAAATCCCTTCATCCTAGCAATAGACTGAACTACCTCGCACGGTGGATAGACAGGTAACTTGTTCACTCAATTGTTATTTTATGCTGGTCAAGATCATAATTAGGTAAATAAATTTTACTTAGCTTGTGGGTATTGGTGTTTTGTTTTTGAAAAACATCCTTTTCTGCAACTTGATGTGGCAACGAAGTAAATTCAGCTCATCCGAATGTCCTGGTCGAGTGGTCGGTAGGCTAGGCAAGGCGACTGTGTTGATGGGTCCAGTTGAGGCTCGGGTTGATCCCTTTCTTCTGATGTAAGAGCGGGCGTACTCAGGATTCTCAAATGATAACGATCAGACATCTTGTTTACACTTTTTATTACTCACACCAACAGTAAGTCTCACAACTTAATTTTATGAAGATATGTGCACAGTTCAATACAATTCAATACTGAGTTCTTTCGACTAGAACCAGCCTATTTATACGTTTAAACAAATGACAAGACGTCACACAGCAACAACATCCGGTGACATTCGTTTATCAATTAATTATAGATTTAGGTTTGTAAAAATACAGTAATTGTGTACATTATTTGTTTAGTAATTAATAATACTTTTTACAAATATTTTGAACGAATATAGTTACCAATTATTTTATTGAAATAAACTAACAGTCGGTGAATCTACCTTCCATTTTTGACTTTAAAATATTACTCAAATAAAAACAAATCTTTACAATAACAATACATAATTCGTGTTTCCGTTATGTCATCTGCCTTTTTGACGTTTTGATTTCGTCTCTGCTGCTAGTTTCATTTACCAGCGCTACCATGTATGTATTATAGAAAAATGATTGTTAAAAAGCTGTATTTGTGAAATAAAAGAACATTTAATATCTTAACAATCCGAACTTTTTTCTAAACCAATTCCTATACCATTTAATTCTTTAAATAGCATATTATCATTTACATATGCTTTTATATGTGGGCACCCAGGGCCAAAGTGTCTATGGACTGTGGGCATTCCCCTTTGAGTTCGTCGAAAATGTAACAGCGTCCTTAAATTATATGCGTAGATGACTATTTATTGCTATTTTAAGATAACTGATATACCTGAGTGACCTACGGAAAATTTTAGCCCATCAAAAGGTATTTTATAGAGAAGTAGGGAAGGGACTAGGAGGGTCTGGGCCTTATTACCTGTTATTTCGTTTTTAAATTAAATTATATGTATCATAGTAATGTATATTTTTTATACACCATCAAAAAGTAGAGATTTCAACGAACAGAAACCATACCAACTTTTTAAAAAAAGCTGATATTTTGACGGGTGAATTTTCGATTGAAAATTAGGGTGTTTTTTCGATATTAATTCAAAATAAGGTGAAAAATAAATATTTTTAATCAAATAAATTACAGCGTATTTGGGACATAAAAAGGTAAGTTTTCACCAAATCTCGTTAAAAAAAAAAAAAATTGTAAAAGATAAAAATAAAAAACCAAAAACTTGGTTTTTTGGATTTTTCACATAAATTTTGAGGTTATGTGAAAAAAGTGTAAATACAAAAGTTTTAGACCTTTTTATTACCTACAACTTTGCTATTTGAGTTTTTTCGATAAGACTTTTAGTTTTGCCGGAAATCGAGAAAACCCGTTTTTTACCCTTAAAAACTCACCCCCATCCCCTTCCCGACCTCAGATCGCCCGTAAATTATTTTTCCTTTTATTTTCATAATATTCCCCTCCTTTTCTAATGGGTTTCATCCTACTATTATTTTTTTTGGTTTTAAAAATTATCGACCCTGGTCTAGGTAGGAAGTCACTCCATGTAAAATACTGGAACTGAGCTACATCCGTTTAGCCTGGAGGCCGACCCAAACATATGAAATGGCTATGCAGATTGAATAGTAAAAGTTTGGCAATTGAAAGAGCAGGTTTTTAGTTGAACGTTTACTGAACGACTGAAGTTGTATACAGAGGTTGATAGGACTTAGGATTCACTAACGAGCTACGTCATACCTTACCATTTTTTTTATTTTTTTTTGGGTGGGAAATCATCCAATGACTTCTCCCGCTCTGGGTGAAGCGAGAGGGCGTGTCAGACTTTTCCTGACTAAAACCCACCCGTGTTCCTTCAGTTGCTTGCGCCAGGGCCGCGGTAACTCTTTTTCAAATTTATCCGTGACCCAGACAGGCATCGGTCCTATCAGGCCCCGTCACTTTTGCTGACATCTCTTTGAGGCGCGCGTGGAACACTACGCGCCGTAAACTCGGGCTTGGTCCTTATCGGACGGTAAGCTACCCATAACTTGCCGTCCGCAAGCCCGTGCCTAAGGTGGCCGGAAATTGGCGACTCCCGACCCCCGGGGCGTCTCCTGCGGTGGCTAGGGGCGTGAGGGCGTCTCCTTTGCTTCTCACGCCTCCTCCTTTGCGAGCATAACTGCTTCGCAGAAGGAGGAGACAGCTTCCCATGCCCTCTCGCTCCGTACCATAGCCTGGACCAGGGCCGGACGTGAGAGGTCGCCACCGCCAATCGCCTCCATGAGGCCACGGCGGTGTTCCACCCAAGCGGGGCAGATCTCCACCGTATGCTCCACCGTGTCCTCTGGGCGGTCCACACAATGGTGACACCCGGGCGTTTCCTCCCGCCTTATCCTGAACAGGAACCTCCCAAAACAGCCGTGTCCGGTGAGGACTTGCGTCAGGCGGAAGGTGAGGACGCCTCTCAAGCCACTCCTCAAAGAGGGGCCTTACCGCTGCAATTGTGGCGTGCCCAGCGCTGGGTTGCGACAATCACCCACTCCATGTCACTTTGAGATCCTGCCGGAGCTCTGTCCGCTGAGCCGCGATTTCCCATGGCGGCAATCCGGCAAGGAGGCTCGCCGCCTCACCGGAGACCGTGCGGTATCCCCGGATCAGCCGGATGGCCATGACCCTTTGGGACGCGCTCAACCGGCGGGCTGGTCGCCGCCTCAGGGAACGCGCCTATACCGGTGCCCCGTAAAGGGCCATGGACCGCACGACCCCCGCGTAGAGCTTCCGGCAGGAGGCGTTTGGACCCCCTAGATTGGGCAGCAGCCGCTTGAGGGCAGACCCCGCCCGCTCCAGTCTGGGACCCAAACGTCGGAAATGCTCAACGAAATTCCACCGGCAGTCGAGGACGAGTCCCAGGTACTTCATCGTCGACCCGACGTCGATGTGAACCCCTCCTACTGTTATTTGGGATCCCGGCAGTGGCGCGTTTCGAGAACCGTGAAAAAACATGGCCTCGGACTTGTGGAGGGCCACCTCGAGTCTCAATTGCCGGATCCTCTCGACGATTATCGCAACCCCGCGTGTCGCTTTTTCAGCCGCCGCATGGTGCGACCTCCCTTGCGCCAGGACCAGCGTGTCGTTAGCGTAGCAAACCACGCTGACGCCAATAGGGAGATCGGCGCGCAGCACCCAGTCGTACCCGATGTCCCACAGATACGGCCCCATAACCGATCCCTGTGGGACACCGCACGACATCTCTCGCCGGTTCCACTCTCCCTGGTGACCGGGGTAGATGACGGCCCTGTCCGTCAGATAGGCCTCGACCTCGACCACGGGTGGCATCCGATGGTTTGGATGGTATTGGCAGCTCCATGGCAGGGTGTTAAAGGCATTGGCGATGTCTAGAGACACCGCCAAGACGACTCCACCACGGGCCACTGCATCCCCCGTCGTGAGGGCTCGCACGCGCATGATGGCGTCCACCGTAGAGCGACCCCTGCGGAAACCAAACTGGCTATCGGCCAGATCCGGCCCCACCCGCACCAACTGCCCGACGAGGCGGTCTGCAATGACTCTTTCAAAGAGCTTTTTGGCATTCAGCCTGCGTACCGCCACTCTCAGCTCTACCTCGGTCACCTCCGAAGCTTCATCGTCGTCGGCGGTGTGGTCCGCATCAGGCACCGCAGGAGGCGGAGCCATGGGTGGGGGAGTATGTTCACCTCGCGAAAGGAACAGAGTGCTCACCACGTCCTCTACAAGCTGCGGCCGGAGACTCTGCGTCTTGCGGAGGAGCCCATGGGCGGAGTTTGTCTCGCACTATTTTATAGGGGCGTCCCCACGGATCCCGGTTCAGAGACCCCAGCGACTCTTCACGGCCAGTCCTTTGGTCCGCTTGATCTCCGCTCGGACGTCATACCTTACCAAAGATTAAATATATGTAATTTGCCTACGCGCTACAACATAATTATACTCCAACCTTGGAGTAGATCTAATTCCGGCTAGCTTGTTCCATCATCGGACTACAAGACGTATGGCAATGCGCCACCAGTACATGGTGGACAAACCACCAATATCCATATGTTTTGGAAATACTTTTATTGTGCGTACAGCCAAGGAGTGGAATTCCCTGCCGGAGTCTATATTCCCCGAAATCTACAACCTCGGGGATTTTAAGTCAAGAGTGATTAGCGTGCATCACCGTCGACCACATCATCGCTTACCATCAGGTGAGATAGTGGTCAAGTGCGAGCCAAAGGACATAAAAAAAACTGGGAATGCTCGCTATCCTCTATTCACGGAATAAGTAACACGCGTGTATGGACTAGTCTATATTCTTTAGTTACTGACTAGTTACCATTTGTTTCGAACTTCTTTGTCTTTTTGAGTCGATGGAAAGCTCTATAAATTTTCTCGGCCCAGTAAATAAAAATAAATATGGGCACTTGGGACATTCCAGCATGTGTACCATTTTCTGCAAAGGGACACCGCACTCTCACTGGGTATCAGAAGGGTATTTCAAACCCCATTTTGCCAAATTGTGTTTTTTGCGGTCTAACTGGGTACCTACGCAATCGGTTGAGTGCGGTGTGCGTGAGTTTCAGACTTCAACTAATTTTAGGCTTGTGATAGTACTCACACACAATTTAGACACCCTCACACACAATCCGGATTAATTTCGAACTAGTTGAGGTTAGCTTTAGAATATTATAATAATTCTCATAAGATCTCAATATGATACGAGTATCATATTCAGAATATCTTTGTCCGTTCTTTAGCATAAACTGGCGTCCACTGGCCACTTAGTCGATTTAACCTACAAGGTTTTAAAGTTGTAACAGCCAGAGGTTACCGCTTAACCTCAAAATTGCCACATACCTGCAAAAATTAAATAGAGCAAACACATTCCAAGATGTACTTAATAAAGGACATCTTTCTTTGTCCTTCATGAAGTACATTTTTACTTTACACCTCAATGCCAGTGTTCTAGGTCAAAACTGTTAGGTTTATAAAGTGCAGTATCTTGAGCAGTAATTTACTGGCTATTGTTACCTCAAGGTAAGGTTAAGGCCTCGTCTGTGAATCACGTGTTATTGGTTCCGCGACGTTTTGAAGTAGAAGGATGTTGTTCTTGGCCTTAGAAGATGCCACGAGAAGGGATGTATTGGTAACCAAGGGAAAAATATATTACACAGCAACACTTATTAGTTTTTTTTCATCTTCTAGGTAAAATTAAGAAATGCTAGTGTTCAGAAATTAAAATGGCCCACGTTGGGCCAATACAAATCACTGCATGGATTGGAGGGCCGCAGAAAGAAATACCAATGTAAACGATATTTTTTTGGCGCAAAATAAAAATACTGCAATAATTTTAAATTTAGCTTTATTAATTCTTGAATAATTTATCTTTTACAATTCTATCAATTAGTTGTTGAGCAACAACTAATAGTAATGAGTGCGTAGTGTGTGTGTAAGGAAATTATCAGTCAGTGAAGACCTATGTCCTATGTGTAATTTTACCAAAAAATACCAAAGACAAATTGGCGTGTCGCGGGCTGCTTAAATATTAGCCGCGGGCCATACTTTGGACATCCCTGTTTACATACATACATAAACTCACGCCCTTTTCCCATGAGGGTAGGCACAAACTACAGAAAGCCACCTGCTACGATCCTTACATACTTATTTTGCTTCAGTCACGTTCATGCATCTAGTCATACACGCACGCCGATTATGAATACTGCGCACCTGGCCTTTCTAATACAATACACATACAAATAATCTTTATTGACATAATTTTTACAGCAGTTATTGTAGCCTCTGACTCCCGAACTAGGCGGACCTGTATGACAGGAGTCAGCGCCCTCCCCATTTAATATATTGTCCTAATGTCAAATTAAAATTTTATAGGAAATCATAATAGTATAGAGTTAAAAAATTAAAATATTAAATTAAAAAATAATCAAGTTTTCAGTCAAGCATAAAATAAATTAAAAACATTTTAAAATACCAATAAAAATTATTCAAATTATACAAATTAAAAAATGATTAAATAATCAAATCTATTAGGTAAGGTTAGGTTAAGACGGGCTGGTGTCCGCAACTCCACGTCTAAGCGCGTATTTTGCGTACGGAATCAAATCTATTATAGAAATATTAAATCACACTCGTGAAAATCATTACCATTATCACAACACATTTTTCCAAATTAAATAAAGTAAACAATTTAATTAAAGTAACTACACGAAATTAACTAATTACTATAAATTTAATTAAATCATAAAACTATAAATCTTGGACTTGCTGTGAGAGTATGTGTGGTGGTGCTTGTATGTTTGTGTGTGAATGTGCAAGTGTGTGTATGTGTGTGTGTACGTGCGTGTTTGTATATGAATGAATATGTTTACAAGTAAAAATAAAATAAATGAGTTTAATTCTTAATTACCATTAAGTATTTTCTCCACACTATCATAATCAAGAGTGAACAGCCAGTTCTTCACCCTTAACTTGCAGTCACGTAGAGACAGTGGATAAAAGTTCTTGAGCCTATTAATCTTGTTATAGAGATATACGCAAAAGCCGTGCGACATCCTACCGCTTCAATGACATTTGGTATTGTCCGCTTATTTAAATATTTATGATGATCATATGGGGTACTTACGTGTTGTTTGGTTATAAGATGGAGAATAAATAGCTGTCTCACCGTAAGCACCCAGCATAGCTCATACAAAGTTTTTGTGGGAAATCTGAAAGGCTTGTCTTCAGCAAGGAAGGTTGTGCTCTTTCAAGGCGTAACAGATTTGTTTTGCATGCTCCTCCCCAAGCTCCTATACAGTAACCAATTACCGACTGAGCTAATGCATGATACACCGTACGGAGGAGATCGTTTTCTGCTACATGCCTGAGGTTTTTAAAAACCCATATGAGTTGCCTGACTCTTGATGAAACCATGTAATTTTTTCATCTAAGGGGGGATCCCTTAGATGAAAAAATTACACACAACAAGACTCAGAACAAGGTATCTTACTGTTTTAGTTTTACTCACAGTTGTGCACGAGCACTTTTGAGTGAAAGGTGGTTCATATGTGCGAATATGAACACCCACATTCGGCTGCTTTACGCGAGCATTCGTGAACTGAACATATGTGGTTTTTGATACATTGAGGGTTAGCAAATTATGCCGCGACCATGAAATGGCTTTATAGATCCCTGTCTCCGCATTATGTTGTACTTCATTCCAAGTCTCTCCCTGAAATACAAGCGCTGTGTCATCGGCGTAAGAAAATATTTTTCTGAAAACATTATAATTTTGATTTCTAAGTGTTTCATAAACTAAACTGGATCCACTTTAAAATGCTCACTTTAAAGTGTACCTTTCGAATCTGGTGACGACGATTTGGGATCCATAACTTGAATCGTCAAAATATATGCTTACTCTGCTAAAAACTTGCGGAGGAGAATGCGGTACGATTTCTGCCGGATGCCTTGATGGTCATGTTGTTTTAGTACCAGCTCTAATTCTTATAAAATAATAATTCAAGTATCTTATAAATTAATGAGTCGTTAATGTCTTGCAAGGATAATCGCTAAGAACAAAAAACTAAAGCAAAAACGCATTAACAGGGTGCACTTTACAAATATCGGAAGTACCGCCAGTACTTCCGTTGGAACCGGAAGAAAGCTGCACCGCAGCATTGCAGCCAAGTTTTGTGTTTCAAAAATAGATATCATTATCCTTGTGTTAGAACAAAGGGTGGGTAGTAATTATTTGTACTTACACACGTTGTAACAGAAAGGTGTGATCATATTTTAAATACTGCGTCTGCTCATGTGTATGAACAACTTACTTCAGGGGAGTTACAGTCAGTTCTCAAAAAAAATACTGCCAAGTGCGATTCGGACTCGCGCACTGAGGGTTCCGTAAAGTCAGGTACATTCACCAAAATAATTAAATAACATTACTGAAGATCTTAAACTATGAGGGCACCAAATATTGCTTTAACGATAAGATAACAGAATTTAGGAACAAAATTAACTTTGCCGTTGGAAAACTGTAGTCCCCATACGACATAAGTCACGTTCAGTATCATCTGCCTAGCCTCTTGTTTGGGTCGGCTTCCAGTCTTACCGGATTCAGCTGGGTACCAGTGTTTTACATGGAGCGACTGCCTATCTGACCTCCACAAACCAGTAACTGGGTAACACGGTACTCCTTGGCAAGACTGGTGCCAGATCTCAAGCTTCTGACTACTCGTAACGACTGTCAAATATCTTAAAATGACAGCCGGGACCAACGGCTTAACGTGCTTTCCGAGGCACAGAGGAAACTCGGTATATTGAAATGGTCACCCATCCATGGACCGACTTCGGCAAGCGTTGCTTAACATTGAAGATCGACCCGTGCGGCTGTTATTATTTAGCCACGAGCTCCTCTAAGTCACGGTCAGTTTACCAATAGTAAATAAGTTAATAATCTAAGATAGTTAGGGTCTAGTAGGTGGCCACGTCCTTGCTATTCTATAAGTCCTCTAAAGAGCAGGTGTATGCGCACTGGCACGGCAACAAATAGTCTATACAATCGTTACTACATAGTTGCACGATTTGCTAGGAAGCATTGCTGAAGAATTGCCAGAGTAATCCCCGATTTCAGAATTAAGAATTTTATGTTGAGAATTTGTCAAACTCTACTATAGCCTGAAAAACTGACAAACTTTGGTATTAAAATAGCGTTTGAAACGGTCTTAACTTCAAATATTCAATTCAGAAACCGGCCCTTAGTGTGATTAATGCAACGAAAAGTAAATAAAACGACAATCAATATAAAAACTGATGTATATTATTTTAAAACACTTAAAGGCTTCTTCTGAAAGCCCACAACTCATCAATGGTTGAGATATCTCTTGGCGAGTAAAGCCCTGCTCCTGGGGATGTTACACTCTGCGATGGTGTGCACCCTGTCACTCCTCACGTACGCAGGGTCTGAGGAGAGCTCCTTGAGGGCAGTGAGGGTCATGCTCAGGTCGAAGGGAGATTCTGGGCCCTCGCATATGCGGGATAGCCAGCGGGCTTCGACGCATCTAAAATCATGAAGTTGTAAATAGATTTTAAATAACTGCGAATGCCCTACAAGAGCTATGTGATGGTGTGGGGTAGTTACGAATTTGTTAGGGATTTGCTTTAGACACACTTCGGCATGCGCGTGACATTTTCACAATCTTTAACGGATTCTTTTGAAAGAGTATAAACCATGGCCTCTTGTGACAAAACATGAGTAAACCTAAGTCTGAACGGAAGACGACGAAGAAAGCATAACATTTTTGCAATTTAAGAAGACTTCATATTTGAGCTGACTGAACTTATTTTCCCGCTGCTGGGGAAAGGCCGCGACCACATTAAATAATAATAAATAATAATTATGAGATTACCCGTCGGAAACAGGCACAAAAGATGAGTACAAGGGAACTTACGAAGGACATGGATCAGAAGGCACTAGCACACTGACAAGTGTAGGTTTGAACAGCTCAGGTGCTTCTGGCTGTACCGTGTACTTCTTCAGACGAGAAGTACCACTCGTCTTGTCACTTTTCTTGATGCAGTGCTCCTGGAAATGGACAGAACTGAAGGTTTTATTTTTTTATTATAGGCTCGCGCTTGACCACTATCTCACCTGATGGTAAGCGATGATATGGTCGACGGTGGCGCACGCTTGCCTAGAAGTAACCTATTCACTCTTGACTTCAAGACCCCTAGATTGTAGCTATCGGGAAACACAGACTCCAGCAGTGAATTTCACTCCTTAGCTGTACGCATAATAAAATAGTCCGTATGGGTGGGAAGTCCACCATGTACCGATGGCGCATCGCCGGTAGACCGTTGATGAAACGGGCCGGGCAATAGATCATGCAATTCCATCGCACACTCCCCGAAATGTTATCGATAAAAACTGGTAATGAGTAGTACCAAGGTTTGAAAGGTTTCCTTATAGGGTAAAAGCCGAATAGTTGCCACACTTTTTGAAATCACTCTGTATCTCTAAGTACACAAAGCCGCATAGTTGCCAAACTTTTTGAAATCACACTGTATGTCTCAGTACAAAAAGTCGCATAGTTGCCACACTTTTTGAAATCACTGTGCATCTCTAAATACAAAAAGCCGCATAGTTGCCACACTTTTTTGAAATCACTCTATATCTCTCACTACAAAAAGCCGCATAGTTGCCACACTTTTTGAAATCTCTCTATATCTCTCAGTACAAAAAGCCGCATTGTTGCCACACTCTTTTGAAATCACTCTATATCTCTCAGTACAAAAAGTCGGATAGTTGCCAAACTATTTGAAATCACTTTGTATATCTCAGTACAAAAAGTCGCATAGAAGCCACACTTTTTGAAATTACTCTGTATCTCTAAGAAGAAAAAGCCGCATAGTTGCCACACTTTTTGAAATCACTCTGTATCTTTTATTTCAAAGAGCCGCATAGTTGCCACACTTTTTTGAAATTACTTTATATCTCTCAGTACAAAAAGCCGCATAGTTGCCAAACTTTTTGAAATCACTCTATATCTCTAAGTACAAAAAGCCGCATAGTAGCCACACTTTTTTGAAATCACTCTATATCTCTCAGTACAAAAAGCCGCATAGTTGCCAAACTTTTTGAAATCACTCTATATCTCTCAGTACAAAAAAGCCGCATAGTTGCCACACTTTTTTGAAATCACTCTATATCTCTCAGTACAAAAAGCCGCATAGTTGGCACACTTTTTGAAATCACTCTGTATCTCTCAGTACAAAAAGCCGCATAGTTGCCACACTTTTTTGAAATCACTCTATATCTCTCAGTACAAAAAGCCGCATAGTTGCCAAACTTTTTGAAATCACTCTATATCTCTCAGTACAAAAAGCCGCATAGTTGCCACACTTTTTGAAATCCCTCTATATCTCTCAGTACAAAAAGCCGCATAGTTGCCACACTTTTTGAAATCACTCTATATCTCTCAGTACAAAAAGCCGCATAATAGCCACACTTTTTTGAAATCACTCTATATCTCTCAGTACAAAAAGCCGCATAGTTGCCACACTTTTTGAAATTACTCTATATCTCTCAGTACAAAAAGCCGCATAGTTGCCACACTTTTTGAAATCACTCTATATCGCTCAGTACAAAAAGCCGCATAGTTGCCAAACTTTTTTAAAATCACTCTATATCTCTCAGTACAGCACAAGTTTTATCTACAAATTTATGAAAAGTAAAAATTATAATTTTTTTAATTGTCAGTGTATTAGCGATTCTTGTGGACCTCTTTATTTTGTGACATCTATCCCACCTAAGGGATAGTTGTCTAATCCATATAAATTACGTTAAGCATAGATGCCCCGCCGAGAAACGCGGGGGTAAATCAAAGTTTTTGCCTTCCCATGCAATCGCACGGTCAACTTAATGGTAGTTCGAGAATCATTCGATAGATTAATAAATTAACATGCGATTCATCCGGAAAACTAGAGTAATTACAACCGGGGCAACTATACCCCTAGGCCAACAATCCTGGTTTTACCTTTCAGGACGATTGCATACTTGATGTTATATTTAATTGCACTTCTACGGCATAAGAAATGATTTTAATACAAACTCTGGTTTCATGCACGTAATAACAACGTTTAACAGCTATATATATGGACCTTGGAGTTTCTTGTGCGTTCTTCTCCATAACAATCTACTTTCCGAATTCACGGTAGAATCATTTTTTGTTTTTTTTACCCGACTGCCGAAGGAGGGTAATGTGTTTATCAGTTTATGTATGTATGTAAGTATGTATGTATGTAAGTATGTATGTATGTATGTATGTATGTATGTATGTTTGTTCCTATGTGGCGTTCCAGAGACCAAACGCGTTGTCCGATTTTAATTATTCGTACGTCAATCGATGCGTCTTAACCCTGCGAGTGTCATAGGCTACATTAAAATTGGATAATAGAAAAATGGTGGATTTTGGGTGCCATATTGTGGGGGCCCAAATTTTTTTTTTCTTCCAAACCCATCGTGTGGGGTATCAAAATAAAGGGTTTTAAGAGGTGATTGCAAAAATATATAACACTTATATGTTTAAATGTATCTAATTCGAAAAAAAAACTAACTAAAAAGTTATAAATAAAAAAACTTAATTAAAAAAATCAAAAAACCCGACTGCTTCAAAATCGAACTTAAAAGTCGTAAACAAGGAAAAAAACATGCTGTGCAGGCGGAGGATACACCAGATTTTGGTCAGCCAGCCCGCGAATATGTATCCTCCGACTGCACAGCATGTTTTTTTCCTTGTTTACGACTTTTAAGTTCGATTTTGAAGCAGTCGGGTTTTTTGATTTTTTTAATTAAGTTTTTTTTTATTACTTGTAAATTTTAATTTTAATTTATGTGACGTTCAAAAGTGCCGTTTATTGTCCTAATTGAATAAATATATTTGACTTTGACTTTGACCTTACTCGCCAGTGGCCCCAACAGGTGGGCACAAAAACGGTAGCTCTCATTGGCATGCTTCCTATTACATATGACTTCAACATCACTGGTAAAATGTGTGTGTGTGCAACTGTGGTCACACGTTCGGGGAATACAGACACGATGGTATTCTAAATTCAGTGTGAAGGGCGAGTCACACTTGCAGGGTACACTAGGACTGACGAACTAGAATTGCCACTCTGCGATTGCTTGAGGACGGGCGTCGTTACCAAGGCAGGCATAAGAAACGCAGGCGAAACGATTTGAATTCGTTTTTGAAGGATTGGCCGGCGAAGGCAAAATTCAAAGAGCGTTGAAATTCTATGGGAGACTTTTGCCTAGCATTGGGACAATATAGAATAAACAAAAAAAATGTGTGATGCAGTGATTTTGTCAAACCGGACCTCAAGCTAGGTGGTCTTATGGTGATGGGGCCACAGGGGAGGAGGAGTGTCGGTATAGCATTGGCCGCTCTCCCTATCCGCTGCAGCCGAAAACTGGTTGGCGGTGGGGCCATTAACCTGACACTTCACAGGGGGACCAAGGGTGCTATACACGGGGTTGTGTGGCACCCATGTGCTGGTTTGGTCCATGGGGTGGTCACGGCGTGCTATGTGTTCTGTTGCGCCGGTGATGGGAGTATTCCCCAGAGGAGGGACCGGTGACGTCAACCGCGGCGGGTTCACGGACGAGTGCTAACGCGTGCCCGTGTTCACGCCATGAGCGGCACAGGAGGACACCGTAGAGTTTTAGTGTGTTGGAGTTTTTTTTTATTCCTGATGAACTCGCTGTTGACTTTAGTCTCGCTTGATGGTAAGCGATTGATGAGGATGAGATGCAACGAGCGAGCCAGGAAACCTATAAACAGGGGTATAAGTTGTGTGGAAAAAGTCTTACAAAATAATAGATGTACTCCATATACTCCTTGATCTTGTCAGTGATGAGGAGTAGCGACAGTTTGAGCTGGTGGATCGAGGGGTGCTTGTCTCCGAGAAGATTCTGGAAGGGGTCCAGACTGCAATCTAGTAACCTGTAAACATTTATTTGTTTAATTTGTGCGTTTTTGTCCTTGATTTGTGGGCGTGGCTAAATAAAAACAGCCGCACGGGCCCATTTAAGTCCGAGACTCCTCTGAGAGTTTGTGGCTATTCTTTATAGTTTCGGATTTGGCCTACCACGCTTACTTGAAAAAGTCACTCTGTATAGTTAGTTAGGAAAAGATCAGCCACATTGATTGCTTCTTTTATGTCCAACTGTGGACATCTACCAGCTAAAGTTTCCAAGCTATCATGTGGTCCATTATAAACTACCACAACACCGCTATCAGCTCACAGGCCGCTATTCAGTGACACAGGTTCATTAGACGAGCCAGTTATTGATTGTGGCCGACGCTTGCAACTCAATTAAGTTGGATTAGCCAGGCATTGTCGTGCGTAATAGATATACTGATGGGATATGGATACTTGCAGTGGGTTATTTGAGAGTGTTATAGGCTAAACAACGGTGTGAATTATCCCCTTGACTGCCTTAAACGTAGATCCACGCTAGACACAAAGGCTCTTTGATTGTTTCGGTAATTACGACATTCAACCAGAGAAGATGTACTGAGAAGAGTAAGCTTGGATGTTTTTGCCATGGTGAAATGCAGCCGTGAGTGGTAATGCCGGGAAGCAACGCCCTAGAAGGACATACATGGACATTATTGGTGATATTCTTCAGATAGGACAGGTGCGCAATACTCATAACCAGCGTGCGTGTTTGACTAGATGTATGAACGAAAATGAAGCGAAAGGAATATGTAAGGATCGTAGCAGGTGGCGTTCTGTAGTTTCTGCCTACCCCATGGGAAAAAGGCGTGAGTTTATTTTATGTATGGTATGTTAATAGTTTTCCGTTTTACTGTCGACTTCTAGTCTAGTATTATTATTACATTATATATATTTTTTATTAATATTATTAATATCAAGCTATGGCACTTGTTCACCGTCGACGATCAGCGAGAAGCTAGTAGAGCTAGAAACTAGAAACGAGTTGACGAGCAGCGAGAAGCGAGTGTGTAGTTCCGATAGTTTTGTCGCTCGGCTATTAGCGAGTGTTCTTGTGCAACGGGTGATTACTCAAACCATCGGCTCGGGGCGGCCGCACTGTAGGTAGAAATGATCGCTGATTGGTCTCCAAGCAAGCAAGCGAGCAACGCTGAGAGAGTATCGCTGAGCGAGTATAACTTTGATAGCTCTTGTCGCTGCGACAAACTAGTGGTGAGAGAGTTCTCGCCGGCATGCGGCAGTGTGAATAGCCAGCGATTAACTATTACTTTATGTCTCTTTTATTGACACGGGATCTAATATCTTTTGTAAGTTTGTTTAGCGATAAAATAGTCTATAGCTAATAGCTTACACAACAGCGGTGGGACAAGTGCCTATAGCTGTTAATTTGAATAACTCAAGTGGAGGAAATGTGTTAGAAAATAAAGGGTATTAGGGTAGGTATTTATCACAGGTTATATCAAAATCCATAAATTCTCCTTAAAATTTAGGATGTCCAGAATAACAAAACACGTTCCTGAGACCCGGTCAACCCCCGCAGCAAACAGTGGCAGGACACTTTCTCCCCACTATTTGTCACCAAGCGAGCATCTTCCCGCAGGGTTTAACCTGCCTCTACTTGGAAGACCCTGAACCATCGCAGAATGTGGAGTCGAGTCGGAAACCAAGTTCCACTCCTAACCTACACTCTGTACCCTAAAACATGCTGCCAATGGTGTACGCACTGTCACCGACGATACCGTGGAAGTGGCAAAGTTTTGTTGGGTCAAACAAAAAAGAATGACTGTCGTGTCAGCAGCAGATTATTCCCACCAATGTCTCTTAAATCTCGTTACACAATAGCAAAAATCTCGTTAAGTACCTTCATACGAGTATGTAGGTACTCTATTCACTACTACAATGGCGTCCCTACATCGAAAAGTTAAGAAATCGATCCAGTTGTGCCGCTTATAAAATTGATCACGACTACCACTTCGTTATTAAGAAGTACGGTTCTAGCTTCAACTTGGTGCTGCTTGATTTATAGGTAGGTTAAATACGGGAGAGAAATTGGAATGTACCAGTTGAGCTTTATGAGGTCCATTATAGAATCAAAATCAAGAGTTATTTATTCAGATTAGGCTGAGAGCCAACACTTTTTACCCGACTGCCGAAGGAGGGTAATGTGTTTATCAGTCTATGTATGTATGTATGTAAGTATGTATGTATGTATGTATGTATGTATGTATGTTTGTTCCTATGTGGCGTTCCAGAGACCAAACGCGTTGGCCGATTTTGATGATTCATACGTCAATCGATGCGTCTTAACCCTGCGAGTGTCATAGGCTACATTAAAATTGGACAATAGAAAAATGGCGGATTTTGGGTGCCATATTGTGGGGGCCTAAATTTTTTTTTCTTCCAAATCCATCGTGTGGGGTGTCCAAATAAAGGGCTTTAAGAGGTGATTTCAAAAATATATAACACTTACACTTATCTAATTCGAAAAAAAACGAACTAAAAAGTTATAAATAAAAAAACTTAATTCAAAAAATCGAAAAACCCGACTGCTTCAAAAGCGAACTAAAAAGTCGTAAACAAGGAAAAAATCATGCTGTGCTGGAGGAGGATACATCTGGTTTTGGTCAGCCAGCTCGCGCGTATGTATCCTCCGACTGCACAGCATGATTTTTTCCTTGTTTACGACTTTTTAGTTCGCTTTTGAAGCAGTCGGGTTTTTTGATTTTTTGAATTAAGTTTTTTTATTGAACGACAAAGTTCTAAATACAGGTCCCCCAAAGCGCCCGCCCGTCACGATTTTCTTGTATTTTTGCGGGAAGAAGAAATATCATACCAAACTCCACAACACTTTACAACACCTTAGCCAGTTAAGTTGGAAGACTTAGAATTTGTACAATAGTATGCAAAGTAAGCAGAGTCTAAATAAGCTTTTTGGCTTCAATAGAAAAGAAGAAATAGGGTTTTCTGGTCGTTCGGCGGCGAGACCATGATCATTAGGCTTTTAATGTTCCCACAACTGGGACACAGGCTTCCTCTATATGTGAGAGAAAGGGAATGAACCTTAATCCACCACGCGGGTCCAGTGCAAATTTCTGGTTCTAGGAAATTGCGCTTTACTCACGATGTTTTCCTCTACCGTTTTTAGAGCAGTGGTGTGAAATAATTTACACAATGTACAGCGCCTGCTTGGGTTCGATCTCACAACCTACGAAAGGTAAGTCGGGTCCGTTACCACAGGGCCAAAGCTACACTGCTGGGCTGCGAGATGGCCACACGAAATTCCAAAAACTGGATGATGTTGACATAGGAGCGTGAGGATTGGCCACTCCAAATAGTAATTGAAAGGTGGGCTGCACAATATTTAGATTTCAATCCTAATGCATATCGTTTGCATTGACCATGGACCAAGCAATTTGGATTCTGACAATCTTTATTGCTGATAGAAACCATGCTCTCTCTGCGACGTTGTTCCAAATGATGGCCCGTATACTATCACACTAGCCATCGATATAGTTAATATGCTACCTATAAAGTTAGTTCAAATAGTTATATATATACAGTAGAATTGAATGTGATACAGCAGCTATATTTTAAACTCCAATCTTTGCCCTGTATGGTTCCAATACGTATGCGATATGATCGTATTATGGCAGTTTATGTGGAAATTCAACATTGGCTCAGCTGAATTAAAATGCGATACGAGCTACAATACTTGTGAATTCGAACATTTTGTCGCTTGTGTCGGCAATATTTGGTAACAAGATTAGAAAATCAGCGAGTTTTATTGTCCATCAATTTGCATACAACTAAATATAAATGACGGACAACGAAATTTTTAGAAAAATACATGAACATCTTAGAACTTGAATAACTATTTTTAAATCGCTGGCTGGACACGGAAAATTGGACAATCTGGTAATTGAACTTTCTGGTAATTGGACATTCTGTAAATTGGGCATTCCGGTAATTCTACTATTTTAAATTATTGCCCAAAATATTGAAGACAAACAATTTTAGGATTCCGTACCCGAAGGGTCTAAACGGAGCCCTATTGCTGTCACTCAGGTATCCGTCTGTCATATAGGTTTTACAGCCATACGGTTGGAGCGAAAGCCTTAAAATTTTCACAGTATAAGCATCTTGTTGACCCAAAGACATACAAATTGTCAACAAATATTTTTAAAGGATTTAAGGGGGGCGGGTCCCATACAGCTATAGGCTATCCTATCTCATCGAGTGGGGTTATCGAATTCCAATGTTTTAAAAATATTGGAAAGCAAAGGAATGAGAAGCCACCAAAGTCAGCTTTTCCCCAAAATATTTGATCCGAAGAGTTTTTTAATTCCCATTGGAGCACCAACTTTTAAATTTGGTGATAATGTTTATTAATACGTATATTTTATTAACAAATACCAATAAATTGATAAATCAGATTTTTATTTGTAATTTCCAAATTTTTCCTTTTAAAACCAACTTGTTGTTGCGGTTTGGTACAGAATCCTAAATGTGCGAAGTCCGACACGCACTTGGCTGGTTTTAACGATATTGTTCCTATAAAATTTTGATCTACCACGTGGTTTCTTCTTCTACTCATGATATAGCCCAAATTAATATAGAGTAGTAGAAAGTTAAAGAGTGGAGAGGAAGTATCTAGCTTTCTTTCTTTTTGTAGCTGGTTAACAAGGTGGTAGCGGAGCTCTCTGCCCATGGTGCGCAGGCCATTGAGGAATCGTCACTTCTAGAGATTTATTTTATTGCCAACTAGCTTCAGCCAGTGTCTTCATCCGTGTGAATGTCGCAAATTATTCCAAGGGAATATACGCCCGAGATAAAATAACTTATGTGTTAATCCAGGACATGGTTTACGTGTCTACAAGTATCATCTGAGTTCGTTCAGCTGGAGTACTGCTCTCACCTCTGGGCCGGATCTGCCAAATACCAATCTGCAACGATGTGCTGGTCGACTCAAAGCTTCAGAGCCTTGAAAATCGACGACGAGTTGCCGAGTTGTTGGTTTTCTATCGGTTACATTTCGGGGATTGTTTGATGGAACTGCACAATTTGATTCCGCTTAGCCCTTTCCATCATCGGACTACAAGACGTACGGCAATGCGCCATCGGTACATGGTGGATAGCCCACCCATACGCACAAAGCGTATGGCAAATAGTTTCATCCGGCAGGGAATGCCACTCCTTAGCTACAGCTAAGCAGTCAAGAGTGAATAGGTCACTTCTAGCCAAACGTGCTTCACCGTCGACCACATCAGGCGAGATAGTGGTCAAACGCAAAGCTATCAAGCTAACAAATAAATAATAATAAGTTAAAAAAAAGCCGTCGTTGGACTACAAGACGTACGGCGATGTGCCATCGATACTTGGCGGATACCCCACCCATATGCACTAAACTTTTTGGAAATAATTTCATGAGTACAGCTAAGGAGTGGAATTCCCTGCCAGAGCCCGATAGCTACAACCTTGGGGTCTTTAAATTAAGAGTGAATAGGTTACTTCTGGGCAAGTTTGCTTGTTCGGCGACCACATTGCTTACCATCAGGTGAGAGCGCAACATACAAGAAACAAAAAAAATGCTGTTAAGACAGACATACAGAATTTCTTTCGTATTTATAATATTAGTATGCATTTTGATTAGAATTTTGCACTCAAACTAACTCCCCGCGAAAACTTAGCCTCCCTCCGTACACAGGCCCTCAATTAGACGTTCGTTACTGCTGTATAATTAATTGTGTAGTAATCATAGTGTTGTCAGCAGCGGCAGCGGGCGCCGGCTTAACGTCGAATTGATGGTAATGACGCGACGTCGCACCGCGTCACACGTCACGTCAGAGTGACGCGGATGTGAAACAGCCTGTAATAAACATGTAGCTAGCTATGTGCGCTGAAAATAACTACTGACTAACTAGTACTTATACGTATGTAACTGCCTTGTTTGTCTCGTAGTAGCAAAGGCTACTGGTGAGCGTGGAGATTCTGGAAACTTTATTTTTTTATTTTTTTTATTGATATGATTCCGGGTCGGGCAGTCAAAGAGTTATTTTGTTATTGTTGTTTGGATTTTCCATTACGAATTACTCAGTAGCAATCCGGAGTTCGGAAGTAGGTGATGTGACACTTCTGTGCCTCAGAACGCACGTAATGTCATTGCTCCTGCGCCTGCTCTCTTCCCGGTTAAATTTGTCACCGACTAAAATTATTAAAAAAAAGAAGCGAACTAAAAAGACGTACACAAGATGAAAACCATGCTGTGCAGTCGGAGGATACATATTCGCAAGCTGGCTGACCAAAACAAGATGAATTTCAAAAAAGAAAATTCTTGATCGGTCGGGTTTTTGATTTTTGAATGAACTTTTTTATTTGCAACAAAACAGTAACATGTTTTTTCGAATTATGTACATTTAAACAATATAAGTGTTATAAATCAGCTCTTAAAACCCTTTATTTTGATACCTCACACGATGGATTTCGATGAAAAAAAATGCAACTACAATATGGTTCCCAAAATCAGCAATTATTGTATTCCAATTTTAATGCAGCACTCGCAAGGTTAAGACGAATCGATTGACGTTAGAATCAAAAATTGGCCAACGCGTTTAGTCTCTAGAAAGGCACTCTGGAACAAACATATATACATATACTGATAAACATATTACCGTGCTTCGGAAGTCGGGTAAAAAAATTCCTGAGAAAACATCACCGACATTCGATGTCAGCAATGGCTATAGTCAAAATGTAAGGAATTGATCACGTGACTTTTCGATAGCGATTGGAAAACCCATACATTTTTGACATATTTCCAGTCGCTATCGTGACGCTTTCGTTGACAGAATGTTACTTATTTAGAGCCTCTTGGGCTGCAAAGTGCAATACTGTTGGCGATACTATGTCATTATGTCAAATTATTTAGGAATGACTGTGACAATTACATTAATCATTTTTAAATTTTTAAACAAACTAGCTGACCCGGCAAACTTTGTGTTGCCATAAAAAGACCAAACATTTATCTACCCTACCTACCCTACCTTACACTACCTACCCTACCCTACCCTACACTACCCTACCCTATCCTACCCTACCCGACCCTACACTACCCTACACTACACTACCCTACCCTACCCTACCCGACCCTACACTACCCTACCCTACCCTACCCTAACCTACCCGACCCTACACTACCCTACCCTGCACTACCCTACTCTACCCTACCTATAAACCTCACGGAGCCCGAGACCTTTTCAACTAATGCAAAACCGTGGAAATAGGTTCGTCCGTTCTGGAGTTATAGCGTCAGGCAGGAAAACCGACTTATTTTTATATAGTAGATGTTATCGTTTGTACCAATTCCAGTTTGTCTATAGTTTTATTTATTGTTTTTCAGTTCATTCCAGACGAAGCTAGGTGGGTCGCTGCAGGCTCAAATTAGTCAGCTAGGGGTACTCCAATGACCCACAGTGTGATTGCGGAACCGTGTGACCTTTTGTCGTGCTCTCTGTGCTACCTGCATCCTAAAAGACCTTTATGAGCCAAATGACAACGCTGTTGACGTGGCTGAATTCTGGTCAACATATATTTAATTTTGGAATTATCGATACGATGAAGAAGAAGAAGAAGTTCATTTCTTTATGCCGCGATTTAATTTCTCGCTAAAAACTTTTTCGTAACTCACGTGAACATATCGCTGATTTTGCTCATGACGTCATGCATGAGCTGTGCCTTCTCCTCGTTTTTCCTCCCCATGTCTTCTGTCCTGGCTCTTTGCTCTGCTAGACGCTCCAGTAAGGCTTCCATCTTCTTCTGTCTGGTGGCCTCTTTCATCTCGTTCCAGTCTCTGCGGTCATCTGGACAAAGACATCAATATGCTAAACCAACTATATCTGGCTGGGCTTCCAGTCTAACATGGATGCAGCTAGATATAAGTATTTTTCATAGAGCGACTTTTTGTCTACTTGTCACGATTGTCAAAGATTTAGACTACAGCCGGGACCAACGGCTTAACATGCTTGCCGAGGCACGGAAGAATATGATATTCTAGTCCTGCTCCACAACCATTAGGATGCAAAACAAGAGATAAGCAGAAAAGTTTCAAAGTATTGTTGGACCTGCTAAAGATTGTATGAATATATTTGTATTGTATAAACTCAATTTCTTTTAGTAGGTATTATATAACTGTTCAGCAAATATTGTACCTATATGTCGTTCGTTGACTTGTGTATGCCCTGGCAGTTAAGTGTGCCATGCTCTCTCTAATGTCTCTCTGATGGTGGCACATGCGTTGGATCTTTCGGTTCCCTTTATGATGGTTGAGCTGAGTGGTGCCAATCCATGCGTTTTGTTCACGAACAAAACGCATAGTTCACAAACGGCGCCAAATGGCGCCTTCAGTTTGGATTGGTCATAACTTGGCTGCCACGGCCTTTTTTAAATTAGGTTATTATATATTTTTTAATTGTTTGTTTTACTCTAGACGCTTTTACGGGCACGTCTTTTTACATCGTTCTCACTTAGATGTATGTTTTCAACAAGAATCACATCATCAGCCTATTAATGTTCCCACTGCTGGGACACAGGACTCCTCTCTCTATGAGAAGGAATGGGCCGTAATCCACCACGCGGGCCTAGTACAGGTTGGTGGTTGTCACATATCTTCGAATTTTTGGTTCTAGGACATGCCGGTTTCCTCACGATGTTTTCCTTCACCGTTATGAGAGCAGTGGTGAAGAAATAATTTACACAAAGTAAAGCGCCTACCTCGGGCTCGAACCCATGACCTACAACTTGTAAGTCGCGGCCGATACCACTGGGCCACCACTGCTCACATATATGTATACGTATGTTTTCAACAAGAATGATGATACCAAATACTTGTAACTAAAACTGATGGAAAAGAATGTCCGTGGTGTTTCGTGCACGTTCTTCTCCATGGAGACCTACTGACGCTTTCGTATGTGCAACTAGATTCATCTTTTTTGTTTGACAATTCAAAAGTTAAAAAAAAGTTAAAGATTTAAATGGTTTAATTGAAATAAAGTATTCTGATTTAGATTTTTTTATTTGGTGTAATGGATGGTCAGATATCTTTTGTATAACTTCAACAAGCCACGATCGACTCAAAGAATGATTAGTATAAGATATTTTAGACATGGCTGCAGAATTTCTCAAAAGATTGAGACATACAGTCTCTATGCTAGTCATAACATACATAAATGTATGTCAAAGCTACTCAAGCCGGGTGGACCATTTACAATTCTTTTTGAAAGCCAAGAACACGCAAAAATCAGTCTCTTCACAAACAATCAAACAAGTGTTCGTCAGTACTGTTTCGTTTACTTGGACATGCATTAGTAAAGTAGAAAGGGTGGAAGTTGAGACCAGGATGACCGTTTTCATAAGCTTTTATGTTTCTAAAAAAAGATGTCCAAAAATGTCTCAAAACTTCTCAACTCAACGCTTCCTGTGGTTGAAATAGAAATTACAATAATTTAAATAACTAAAACAAAAAAGACAGACAAGAGAGTGATCTTATAAGGATTCCTTTTTAACCTTTTGAGGTACGGAACCCTAAAAATCGAAGAAATCCATGGACATTGTTTATAGGTTAATTTAGCAGGCAACTATTGTTGTGAAGCTAATCCAGATAGTACGACACTATCCAATTAATTTTACATCTTCTAAATTTCTCTCTCTGGGGAGGAGTGTCTTAAGATAACTTCTTCCTTTGCTTTCCAAGCTTAAGGCACTATATACGCCCCGATGTTAACGCAGTACTGGCCGGGCGCCCTCTCGATGCCAAATATATCAATATTGAACCTGCCATGTTATCTCTTCACCACCCTTGGTTGATTGATAGAGAATGCCTAAGGCATTCATTCCGCCATTCTACTTTGCCGTTAAGTGGTGTTGTTGGGTGTGTTTTATTTTATTTATTCGGGAAAACAATCAATTACACATTAAGAATTACAAAAAGATTGGATACAGAAATGATACAAATGTGAACACAACCACGTTCTCCACAGATACACAACAAAGTCAATTTTAAAGTTAGCGTTGTAAACAATAAACCGGCCAAGTGCGAGTCCGACTCGCGCATGAAGGGTTCCGTACCATTACCGCAAAAACGGCACAAACATCACGTTTGTTGTATGGGAGCCCCACTTAAATATTTATTTTATTCTGTTTTTAGTATTTGTTATTATAGCGGCAACAGAAATACATCATCTGTGAAAATTTCAACTGTCTAGCTATCACGGTTCATGAGATACAGCCTGGTGACAGACAGACAGACGGACCGCGGAGTCTCAGTAATAGGGTCCCGTTTTTACCCTTTGGGTACGGAACCCTAAAAAGAGGAATATTATGCGTTATCAGAAGGTTTGGCAATTGAAATGCATATTCTCAGTTAAAGGTTTACTGAAGTTATATACAGAGGTTGAGAGAGCTTAGAATTAACTTACTCTACGTCACACTGGCTTAAAATTAAATATATTTAATATGCCTACGCGCTTCACATTCACCTTAGTGCATGAAAATTAAAATAAATAAAGATTCTTACTAGCAGCTTGTCTGACAGCCTTCACTTCTCGTTTCAGCACGTCGTTCTCAGCGCAGAAGTCAGTCAGCATCTCGTACATCGCAAAGTTCTCCTGCTCTACCTTCTGGAATAGGTCTATTATTCTATCTGTTCTGGTTTCCCCGGTGTATTCCTAAGGGATGGAAGGTGAATAACTATTAAACACAAAATTAAATCAATTCAATTTTATTTTACATTTTTTTTCCCGTATTATATAAAATGCATTTTTAATGCACGAATTTTATCTTCAATTTATAGTTATATTATATTTTTGCTACTTTATATTGTCTTTAATTGTTAAATTAGATTTGTGATATGTGTTTTTGTTTATGAACATGCTGTGCACATCTATCATATAATTGTCAGAGACACTAGGATAAGACCCCGAAAAATGTAATATGCCCGTGTTTTTGTTATTGATGTGAATTAAATAAATATGAAATAGTCAATAAATCTAAGGCTAGACAAGTGAAATTCTATAAATGAAGGCGTTGCGATAGCGATTGGTAAAATGTCAAAAATGTCAAGGGATAGTCAAGCGCTATAGAAATGTAACGTGATATATGCCTTATTTTTGACATTTCGACAAACTCCATCACTGATAGAATGACACTATAAGAGCCTCTTAATCCAAAAACAATAAAAATAAATCGCTATTTTAGAGATTCGAAATTCGAACTCCACAACTTACTTGTTGATAAATGATTTTATTCCTGTAAGTTGGTTTGTACAAATACTTTTACATGTCGATCATATTTTTTAAAATAGATTAGGTCGGCGTTTCCTATCTGACTACTCTGAGAAGAAAGGCCGAAAAAAACTCAGAGGTCACAGTCTTTTTTAAAGTCCAGAAAAAATCTTAGTCAGATCATGTGAAGTGCATGTAGGTTGATGTCAGAAATGGTCTTTTGAGGAAAGAACCACCCAGATTGACTGGACTTGTCCATTGAATGCACGCATTTGTCAATAACTGTGCAGCTCAACTTCGAATTTGAGGAACTCAACGATTCGACGAACAATATCAAAGAAACTACATTCGGGTAGGCCGGACTACCAGACCATGATTAAAAATTAACTGGGTAAAAAACAAAAAAATGAATGATCCACATAGTCTTCTCATTCACAATATATTTTTTTTTATTATTTTTTTTTTATTTAAAAAAACGTAACGTTTTTTTTAATTAAAATAAAATACATATAATTGTTGAGATTGAATCTCTAAAATATGCAACTACGTTCATTTTTATTATTTATTGGCCTTTCATCAGCGGCAGCTTTCAAAAATCGGCTTTTGTCCTGGATCAGCTTTTAGCATGTCAGAAGTACTGTGATAGGGATTTACGAAAGCGTTGTTAACCTTTTTATATTATTATTATTAAGAGCTTGTTATGTCCCACTGCAGGGCAAAGGCCTCCCTTCCGTCTTTCCATTTTTTCCTGTCTCTTGCTACATCTGGCCAATCCTTCAGATAGACGTCTAATTCGTCACGCCATCTCTTTCTGGGCCTACCGCGTCGCCAGTTCCTGTTATTACCTTTTTATAGTATATTTTTTTATATTCACTTCAAATTTTACTTTGCTTATTCTTTTTAGATATTTTATTATGTGTTTAGTTGTATATTTTTTTTTTGTAATTTAGTTACTTTAATTGTTTTCCAACCGTTATAATTGAATATAAAATAAATAATAAAAATAAATAATAAAATCAATAATTCAAGGTTTCTAAAGGCCACAGAAGCGAAGCCGTGGGAAAAAACCAAGATTATTACTTACAGAAATATCATCGAGCAATTCATGATGATACTGATGCTGTCTCTTCCTGTTCTCTTCTTCATGTCTCTTATGTCTCTCTTCTCGCATCTCCTGCTTCTTGTTGACCCTAGTCATCCCCTTTGTAGCCAGGAATAGGTAGATCGTCATCTCGTGGTCATAGCCTTTTATGAGGTCTCGCATTTCCTGAAGTCATAACAAAATAATGTGTTATTGAGATTGTTTAAATTTTGCAGTAAGATCCCGAATGAATGAATTTCTGAAGATATTTCGTGTACAGATTCTCTGTAGCAGTCCGGAGTCTAGTTCTATGTCCAATTCATGTCAATAATATATCATAAATTAACATAAAGCTGTTAAAATGTCGGTTTACTATAGAAATAAGAGGTAATATTAGTTATTATTATTATTTATTCAATATCTGTTTACACTATAAC
This sequence comes from Orthosia gothica, assembly GCA_949775005.1. Lineage (NCBI taxonomy): Eukaryota > Metazoa > Arthropoda > Insecta > Lepidoptera > Noctuidae > Orthosia > Orthosia gothica. The sequence continues at coordinate 30,433,549 of OX459047.1, read as the reverse complement.
ATTTAACAAAATCTGCCAATCTGGGAAACATTTGTCGGCAGTTGCTCTCGTGTCACAATACATTACAAATAATTTTTAAACAATAACTTAAATACCTAATTATGTTAAGCAAAATAAATTAACTAAGTAAGCACTTATTACTGCTTAAGCTACTTATTACTTATGTTTCAATTTAAAGTAGTTTTTTGATGTATGAGATTGCAGTATAGTGCTGGACTTAAATTGCCCTGAACCATTGAAAAGATAACATTTGAAGAGATAAAGCACACCCTATGCAGTTAGACTCACTACCTAACTTACTCATAAGCCAATATTTTCACCATAATTTTATTATTATTAGTATATTTTCAGGGTCCATATTGGCTCACCTAAAGTTCTTTACCCGAAATTGTTCTTCCTAACGTTTTGTAATCCGAATGATCACTCTTCCTAAAAATGTTCATCCTAAAGTTTTCATTCATACTATTTGTAGTGCTACCGGCGATGTTCATAACACTCGTGTTTCCGAAGGTTGTAATTAATAATATCATTAATGTAAATATATTTAAACTCCTACTGTTTTTTATCATAACGCTTTTATCCCTAAACATAATTACCATAATATTTTCACTAATACTCAGAAAGAAACATTTACCAAGTATAAATTACCAAAAATATATTTGGGTAGAAGATGATATTTATAGTTTTAATTTGAGGGATGATTATTATTTGGGGTATGCTTTACATAACGTACTGAGTTGTGTCTATTGTTAAGTTCATGTCGGTGTATTATCATTACATGCCTGTTTGTGTTAATGCTTTATTAATACAGAGAAAAATATTTAAAATCATTTAAAACCAGTCGCGGAGGATTAAAATTAGACGTACATGGATTTACATATGAAAAAAACCGAATAACAGTGGATAAACAATATTGGGCGTGTGAATTAAGAAGCAACAAAAAGTATAAGTGTAAGGTTAAAATTTCGATTATATGCCGTTGATTTTTGGCGCGGATAGGGTAGAGGGGGGATGGGGGGAAGTTTGGCTACCCCTCAGTACCACACCAACCACTCGGAGCCCTATAGTTATGGAGATATCCATGGTTAAAGTTTTCAGGTTAGAATAAAAAAATCCATAAATTTCCATCGATTTAAGGGGCGCGAAAGGGGGAAAGGGAAAGGAGGGTAGAGGGGCTACCTCACTGTACAATCCCAACCCCACGGAACCCCATGGTTATGGAAGATTTAAGCAACTAAGTCGACGGAGCCCCGCTGCGCGGCGCTCCTATTTCTGTCTGCAGGGTCTAAAGTAACCTAACATGAAGGAGATGACGGGAGCTGCGTTCGCTCGCTTTGCTCGCTCACTTCAGCTTCGTTCATCTCCTTCGAACCTAACCTATCCGTGTCGGGGTGCCCTAAGTTCCCGAGCTCGCTTCGCTCGCTCTTGGACTAATTCTCATTTTTTTACCTCACGAAAAACATACAAAAAAACATAACATTGGCGAGTCTTGAAATTTTTTATAAAGCTTTCTATTTATGAGTACTACCTACAAAAATAAAATGAACTTCCAAATCAACGGCAAATATGATAGAATTAAATATATATTTAATTTTAAAGCAAAATACACCAATAAAAGTGATTATTTGAAAGCTATAGCCGCTAATATTAAACTAATTTAACTGAAATGTGTATATGAAAACATGTATTTATTTGACTAATTGTACCATGGTACCTGTTATTCTTATATGTTATACATGTTATGTGAAAATAAAGTCACGCAAAATTAATGTATATAATACTGATTATTATGAATAAAAAGAAATCTAAACAAAAAATATATGACTTTGAATAATAGGAAAACAAATAAAAGTATAATAAATGTTTATTGCTACTGACATTATGAAGTTGAATGCTTCTGAATTATGAACATTAGAGACAGAGTAGTTAGGAATTGTGATTGTTAGGATGAAAAATGTTAGGCAGAACATTTTCGGATTTGCAATTATCGGAGTTGAAAATTTAGGTGAACTTTGGCGCACCCATATTTTCATGTGCAACACAAAATAAGACCGTGATCACAAGGAGAGTAGAATTATGACGTCATCTCTATCAGTAGCAGGCAGTAAAACTTTTACTGCGTTATTCATAAAGATGTTTCTAGCTCAATTTAATAGCTATTTCAGAGTATTGCCTCTCACTTCATTGCTATTCAAATGACAAGGACGATTTTGAATACATTTGAGATTATAAATGTCAAATAGTAACCTAGTTCTCAGAAGAAATGCAAAATAAAGGTGACCAATATTTTAGAGTTGAAACTGCTCAAAACAACTTTCTATCACTATGCCACTATGGGATCAACTCTGAAATAATTCTTTTCCTAAATTTGGTCGCGTTTTGCGAACGTAAATTGTACTGAACAGCATTGTTGTCTCATATTACATAGTTGGTTCCATAGTAAAAGTTGTTCATAATCAGGAGTACTTTCACCCCTGAAAGATAGGTGATGAATTAAAAGTCACCTGTAGGTCTACTGTACGTGGGACACTCAGAAAGTTTTGCGAAACTAAAAAAAATTGTTCTATACGTACATATATTTTTATTAAATCTTTTCAAAGTACTTTCCACCAGCCTCTATACAAAGATTCATGCGCCTAAACCAGTTTTCAAAACACTTTTTCCAGTCCGCCGCAGACACCTCGTTTACAGCCTGCTCGAACGCAGCCAGCGCATCTTCCGGCGACGAAAATTGTATCCCTTTGAGCTGATTTTTTATTTTTGGGAATAAAAAGAAGTCACACGGTGCTAGATCAGGGCTGTAAGGAGGGTGACCCAGGAGTTTGACTGGCGTGCTGTCCAGGAAGTCCCTCGTTTTGAGTGCGGTGTGCGCAGGTGCATTGTCGTGGTGGAGCAGTAGCCCGCGGAGCCCTGTGTTTGGTCGCTTGTTGCTTATAACAGAGAAAACTTCTGGCAAACATTTGGTAGTATACCATTCGGCATTAATGCTTCTTTGATCCCGTAAGGGAATTGATACCAAGTGGCCAGTCAAATTAAAAAAGCTAGCGATCAAAATCTTACCCCCGCTTCTAGATCGCTTCACTTTGGTAGGCGTTGGCTCATTTTGAAACACCCAAACAGTCGACTGGCGCTTGGTTTCTGGGTCGTATTGATAAATCCAGGACTCATCACCTGTAACGATGTCGTAAACACGCCGAGACGAGCCTGCTTCAAATTTGTTAAGCATATCACGGCACCATTTCACCCGGGCCTGCTTCTGAGCATCGGTGAGGTTGTGCGGCACCCAGCGTGATACTATCCTCCTCACGCGAAGATGGCTGTGTAGAATCTCGTGAACGCTTCCCGATCCAATCTTCAATATGTGTTGAATCTCCTGATATGTAATTCGCCTATTGTCTTGGATTAAATTTTTCACTGCTAGCACGTTTTCTTCGGTAACAGCCGTCAAAGGGCGACCGCTTCTTTCGTCATCCCCCAAAGTTGGTCGACCGCGCTTGAATTCGTTATACCAACGATACACGGTTGCCTTGGAAGGGCCCTCATCCATGAATGCCATTTGAAGTCTATCGTACGATTCATCCGGTTTCAGGCGACACTTGAAATCGTATAAAATCATAGCTCTAAAATGTTCCCGGCGCAGATCCATATTTCAGTGAGACACAATACTTTGAATTAACTCGCAAAAAATGTGGAGGGAAATTTTGAAATTGGAACTTACTTATTTTTACTTATAAATAATCATATTTTCGAAAAACATTATAACTGGCCAGTCTCCCATATATAAAAACTTTTTTTCGCAATACTTTCTGAGGGGCCTGGTATATGGCTTATGCAGTTACTGAGTTACCCCCGATTTCTAAATTAAGAATAGGAAGTTGAGATTTTTTTATACTTTACTTTAATCTGCAAACCTGTCAAAATTTGGCATTAAAGACTAATTAATTAATTTTATTATTTATCAATACTATAAAATATATTGTTATTATAAAGCTGAAGAGTTTGTTTGTTTGAACGCGCCAATCTCAGGAACTACTGGTTGGAATTGAAAAATTCTTTTTGTATTGGATAGTCAATTTATCGAGGAAGATTAAAGGCTATATAACATCACGCTACGACCAATAGGAGCGGGGCATAAATGAAAAATGTTGCAAAAACTATTCTCTTCTGAGAGCTTCCGTTGCGTGCGCTGCGTAAAGGTAAGGTAAAGTGGATAGAGTAGGTGGGTAGGTAGGTAGCCAGTTGATGGGACCGAAGCCGCGAGGGACAGCTAGTATTTATAATTAATAAGAGATTTGGAAGAATTGCCAAACTTAAGTGGCAGTGGGCAGGGCACATTGCTCGCAGAACGGATGGCCGATGGGGCAGAAAAGTTCTGGAGTGGCGACCGCGAACCGGAAGACGATGCGTTGGAAGGCCTCCCACCAGGTGGACCGATGACCTGGTGAAGGTTGCGGGGATTCGCTGGATGCGGGACGCACGGGACCGGTCAATGTAGCGACACTTGGGGGAGGCCTATGTCCAGCAGTGGACGTCTTTCGGCTGATATGATGATGATGATTGGTTTTACACATTCTAAACTCAAAATAATCATTCATAAACAAGCCCTTAGAAATTTTGCCAAGATTGCCTTTGTTCGACGAAGATTCGCTCGCCGCACCATAACTCAAAACCCAACAGACGAGATATGGTCAAAGATACAAATTGCTCTTTTGGTATCGGCGTCCAAAACCCACTTTAGGACGACTAGCCCATCAAAGTAACAGGCCCAAATAGTTCTCGAAACTGTCAACAGCAGATGAATTGAGTACATTTGAAGTGTTCCTAACTTGAAACTTTAAATGGTGCAAATGTCCCTTTAGCCAAGATTAACCTAATGTTGCCTCATAAGGATCGTTAAGAGCCTTTTAGCTGTTCTAATGGTGTTAAGTTATGAGGTGGTGCAATCAACTGGAGTTGTTTTACTTGATATATTAAGTAGGGTACAATTTAAAGCCTTTTAAGTAGATATATCTGCATTACTGACTACTGTTCTGGCAAAAAATATAATGTGACGAGTTGGATGGTGGAATAGAAAAATATTCGCCTGACTCCCAATGACAGCCAACTGTGGTTTTTAATCTGCCTGGGTTCAAGACTTGCAAAAGTTCAGTCATTTAATCATGTGTTATGTTATGATGATTAGAGTGTTATACACAACTCATAATTACAGAAAAGTAAGTCTACCTGAACTTGTAACATCTGATCAATCTTCCCCTTCTCCTGCATGGATTTGAGCTTGGTGCACCACTCGTCCCTTTGATCGTAGGCCAGCGTCGACGACTCGAACAGGTCGTTCAGAAACTTCTTGCCTTTCCCCAGGATTGACAGCATCTTTTCCCAGGCTTGGTTGAAGAGGGCTCTATGGAGACAGTGTTAGGGTGAAAAAGTTTTTTTACAAAAAAATGCTACCGACTTCCAAATAAAACAACTACAAAGTTATGCAATAGGTATGAAGTAGCTATTTCCTATTATTTCGTGTTATTTTTTTTTTTTATAATTTACTGTTTCTTTATTAGTACTATCTAAACTTTATATCAGTCAAAATGCTAACAGGTAGGTACTGTGGAATAATGGAAAACTGAAAATGGCTCGTAACTCTGTCAATAATTTTTGAACATAGCAATGAATTCACATATGGTATCCACCCAGCAAAAATAAAAAACTTTTGAATTATCAAAGGGCATATTCTTCTGGCTAATGGACTAGTACCCATGCGGACACCTTTATTCTTGGAAGGCCGACCTTTTATCTAATACTACCAAATTAAGCATTTCTATTCTAGACCTTAGTAATCTAAACTAATAACATGAAGAGGTAAAACTGTTTGTTTGTTTCATCATCATCATCAGTCTTTTAATGTTCCCACTGCTGGGACACAGGACTCCTCTCTGTGAGAGAGAATTGACCGTAACCCACTACGTGAGCCCATTTGGTGTGTCACATGTCTTCGATTATTTGGTTCTAGGCCATGCCGGTTTCCTCACGATGTTTTCCTTCACCGTTCATCGTTTCGTTCACCGTTCACCGTTCTTCGTTCCGTTCAGAGCAGTGGTGACGAAATAATGTATGCAAAGTAAAGCGCCTGCCTGTGTTTGAACCCAGGACCCACGACACATAAGTCGCGCCTGTTACCACTAGGTCACCACTGCTCTTCTTTCTTTAAAAGGTTATAATTATCTGCAAGTAATGAGCCGATTCCGAACATTCTATCATTGAGCTACACCGTCGTTGAGGATCATAGGCTATTTTGAATCCTGAAAAATGAACGGCTGCTGTGACATAACCATAGAAATGGTTTTGTGGTTATATTGCTGTGGCAAATATATTCAACAACATATCTGTAGTGTATCTATCTCACTCACACGTTTGCTTAGTCATCCCCACTTTCCCCCACGCAGACAGACAAAATCTCGTGCGCACCGCGTCATTATTACGAAAACCGTTAGTCAGTATAGACGTGTTGAAGTATGATTTAGTGCGTGTACGAGCCTGTGGATTGGCCCACAATAGAACCGGTAGCTACAATATCCTTTTCGAACAATGCGTTTAATTATGTTAGGTATAGCTGTACTATACCTGTCTTGCAGCATATGTTCGATCTCCGCCCTGATCTTTTTGTTCTCACACTGGACCGAGTTGAACCTGAGCTTGGCAGTCTCCAGCTTGTTCTCCGCTGAAACCAGCCGGTACTCGCTCTGCCAGCGGCGTTCTTCAAGCTGTTACAGAGAGGTTTTGGAGTTCCCCAGGATTGATATTGCAAATTAATTATTAATAAAATTGTATGTCATTATAGATTATGCCATACATCCTTCCATCCTTAAAAACTTTCAGGATTATAATTAAATTAGGATTATACATGTAATTGTGAAATAATAGTAAGGAAAGGCTACTGGTTCTGTTTTATTTTTTTGGTTTTCGGGTCGTAAATCATCCAATGATGTCTCCCGCTCTGGGGAGACATCATTGGATGATGTCTCCCCAGAGCGGAAGTGCGGAAGTTCCTCTGAAGCGGGAGCCCTCCCGCCGTGTCAGACTTTTACTGACTAAAACCTACCCGTGTTCCTTCAATTATTTGTGCCAAGGCTGCGGTAACTCTCTCTTACAAATTTATCCACGAACCAAGTATATAGCCTGGATCGCCTCAGCGGCTTAACGAATTTGGATGGAAATTGGCACACAGGTAAACATATACCGGTACTTCAGTTCCCGTGGGATAATTTACCTCCTGCATGCTAGTGAAGCCGCTAGCAACAACTACTACTGTATTAAATAGATATATCACTTTCCATGAACTTATTATATTGCCATATGAAGCGACTGTCACTTATTCTCATCGTGAGTCAAAGTTTCCTTAGAAGAATATAATTGGGGACTTCCTAAGTAAAATGTTATTCTAGGAAGCGACATTCACAATAGTCTCTAGTTACTTTGAACTTATTATGTTTTATGTATGGTGTTCTAGTTTCATTTCTTAGGAAGGGAAAGGGAACAAGAAATGAATGACACTTATGCGTGCTGTAAGATATTTTTGTCAATACTTAATATTTTTTATAACAGAGGTTGACATATAAAACATAAATTTCCCCACACGAAAGTCTAGAGATATAACACGGAAACGTACTACCGGGATAAAAAATGGTCTACCTGTGAGCCAAGTCCCATACAAATTCGAGCAGCCATTGAGGCACGATTGATAACAAACACAGACTTTCCCCCGATTTCTGAATGACTAATTTTAAGTTGAGTGTTTAGCAATCTTTACTTTAGAGATATTTGTTATTATCATTTCAGCCGAAAGACGTCCACTGCTGGTCTCTCCCCAATGCGTCGCCACTCGGATCGGTGCTCTGCGTCTCGCATCTCACGCATTCCCGCAACCTTAACCAGGTCATCGATAAATGCCCATGTAACACCCTAAAATAATACGTATCTATCTATCACCAGTCCAGTTGGGTAGGTCTAACTTCGAGAAAGAGGTCAACCGTCAAATCCGACTCGGCTAGGCGGCGTTTGAGAAGTTGCACGGTATTTTATCGTCCAATTTACCACAGTGTCTCAAGACGAAAGTCTATGACCAGTGTGTGTTGTCAGTAATTACATATGGGACCGATACGTGGTCGCTCACAATGGGCCTTCACAGAAAGCTTAAAGTCACCCAAAGGGAAATGAAGAGGGCTATGGTCGGATTTAACATAAAAATATTTGTTCCGAGTGGTAATCGAACCTGTGACACGCAGCGAAGCAGCCAATCGCCAAGTGCGTTAACCGTGCTGACATTTTTTTATGTAATTTTACAGTAATATCAGAATAATACATCTGTCTACTATTATAAAAGTGAAACTTTGTGAGGATAGATGTGTGTTTGTCACTCTTTCACGCAAAAACTACTGAAGGGATTTTGATGAACCTGTACAGAAATATAGCTTATACATCAGAATAACAAACAGGTTATAATTTAATATTGTTGATGGTTTAATATTGGGGGAAGTACTAAAATTACGAGGGCGGCAGCTGTTTATGATATTACTAGAAAGGATGAACTAAATTTTCTAAGGGTTTATGTTTTTAATTTACCTGTCCTTGTGTAGTGCTAGCTAGCTTCCTAAGATCCAAAGTCTCTTTGCTGTTCTTCTGTATCAAGCCATTGATCTGATCCATCATCGCTACGTCGGCTGAAACCAATAAGTTGATGAACTAAACGTTAATAAAACAAGATATATGTAAAAGATAAAGGACGAACTTTACCCGAGACTCATCTCTCAGATTGTTTCGGAGTTCCCTCTTAAGTGACCGGATAGGAAACAGTGACCTCATCCAGTTTGAATTAATAATACTGTTCGAGTTTAAACCGAACACGCAGCGAAAATGCATAATTGCATCAAAAGCAAATATGCACATTCGCTCGGTTACCAAAATGTGGGCCAATTCGCGTTTAGATCTCGTCAGAGACACCACGTACTCATAACCAAAACCACAACCATTTTACCATACTTTTTACCATTAATTTAGTTTATAGTTTACCATAATTTACCATTTCGTATATCTAAGTGTTATATAGTGTTTCAATATACCTAGTTGTTTCCCTTATAATCCAAGACTTTAACTTTTACCATATCCTATCATTACAAGAAAGGTGTGTTAGGTCACCATAGCACCAAGCACTACTTTCTACATGGTCCTTCGAGCATTTAATTACCAGTGACTACTAAGTGATACAGTGCCACGCAAACCAGGAGATCGCTGCAATTGGGAGAACCTCGGATTGCAGAGACGGTCGGTTGGAGCATAAAGGTCAGATCAAACCATTATATAAACTAACCATTACCATTTTTTTAAAACAACTTTAAGTAAGATGGACTCCGCACAGCGAGAGAGTTTTCTCCATACAGAGAGAGGGTCCAGCAAGCTGAACGGGTTATTAAAGAAGCAGAGTATCAATTTCAAGGCGTTCATGAGAACTGTGAGTAATATAGAAGTAGATAAGTTCGAGAATCAGTGGCAATTCGAGAACGCTCTAAAATCACTGGATAGCCGATGGGGTGAGATTGACAGACTTCATTGGGAAATTGAAGGTGAGGATGGAGGCGACGATATTACGTACCAAATGGAATTCTGCAAGCACGAGGAAAAGTACAGTGAGTTGACAAACGACATCAACAAAAAGATGTGGGCAGTGAAGCACCGAGAGAAGTCAGCTCCGAAGATGGACATCCCCGTGTTCAATGGAACTTACAACCAGTGGGTTCCGTTTAAAGACTTGTTTAGCGAAGCGATCGACAAAAACCCGTCGATGTCTAATGCGCAAAAAATGCAGTTCTTGAAGAGTAAGGTGACTGGAGAAGCAGAGCGTCTGATTCACCATTTACAGATTAGCTCTGACAATTATCAGGTGTGTTGGGAAATTTTAAGCCACAGATATTGTAATAAGAAATTGATTTTCACGTCCCATATCAATATCTTGCTTGGGCTGCCCAATATACAACAGCAATCGCTGGCTACGATTAAGAAGCTGCATGACGTAACCAAGGAGACGTTACACGCTATACAGAATCTGGGAGTGGATATAGCTACTTGGGATCCACTTCTAGTACACCTACTAGCGCTAAAGCTGGATAATGATACCTTCACCGAGTACATAGAATCGGTCAAGAATCCTAGAGAGCTACCCGATCTGCAGGAGTTCCTGGAATTCTTGGAGAAAAAATTCACAGCGCTAGAAGCGTCTCGTCGCAAGCAAGAACCAGCTAACCAAAAAACCACGCCGCATCAACCATTCCCATACAGCAACCACAACCAAAACCAGAAGAAACTTTTTCAACGAAACAACCATCAATCAGGCAGCAAAGAAAACACAAAATCAAATGCATTACACGTGTCGCGGTCGATAACCTGTGCATTGTGCAATTCTGACCACGGATTGTGGCGTTGCCCTGATTTTTTACAAATGACGCACGAGCAAAAATTAAATAAGATTGAGCAACTAAATTACTGCAAAAACTGCCTATGCAGTCATAACAATAAACTATGTCAATCGAACAAACGATGTCGTAAATGCTTAGCTACACACAACACGCTACTTCACAAAGCATTGGAAAAACAAAGTCCAACTGTGTCAGCAGAAGGAACAACCAACAATGTTGCAACCAAAAATGGCCCATCTAGGTCATCTCACGCGTCATGGGATGACATATCGGAAATACTTTTAGCCACCGCTATAATAATAGTCAAGGGAGCTAATGGAATACAGCACAAGTTGAGAGCTTTAGTTGACCAGGGTTCTCAACTATCGTTAATAACTGAAAACGCAGCCCAGATCTTGGGATTAAAGAGGGCTCATTTCAAAGGTCAAATATTCGGCGTCGGTGAAAAAGAAAATAACGCGAAAGGAATGTTACAGGTAACACTACAGTCGGCAAACAGTGAATTTACCTGCGACACGAACGTTATTATTATGAATAACCTGATAAAGCAATTGCCAAATAACACGTTTACCAAACCAACAACGTGGAACCATATCCAAGGGATACAATTGGCTGATCCAGAGTTTTACGTAAGCAGACCCGTAGATATACTTCTAGGCGCAGATGTTTACAGCAAAATAATGTTAGGAGGTATCTTGAGAGGAGATAACGATAAGCAACCAATCGCCCAACAGACGCAAATAGGATGGCTACTCTGTGGATCCATGGTACCACACTACCAGTGCAACGTGGTTCTCAACAACACAGAAGACCTTCTGAAATATTGGGAGAACGAAGACACACACCAGAAGAAAGAGATGTCCAACAATGACCATGAGTGTTTACAGTATTTTATTAAAACCACTAAGAGGCTTGAGGACGGAAGGTGCGAAGTCCAACTACCACTTAAGCCGGAACACAAAGACAAGTTGAGTGCAACCAAACCACAAGCATTAACTCAATTTAGAAACTTAGAACAGAAATTTCCTGACGCAGCAAAAATATTAGAAGACAGTTTCTATAGCGACGATTTTTGCGGAGGGTATCATTCAATGGAAGCAGAAAATAAACTGAAATCCGATCTCATAAAAACCATACCATCAAAACATTGGCAATATGTGAAGACGACAGATAATCCAGCCGACTGTGCAAGTCGTGGTTTGACTGTCAGGCAACTCAAAGACCACAAGATATGGTGGCAAGGGCCGTCACGGCTGCCATCATACACCAATCAAGAAAACCACCAAACCATATACGAGACGAACTTAGAAGTAAAGCCGTCTATTTTAAACCAAACCAACGCGGTAGTCATTGGACAACCAAGAGAATCGCTGACTACCGAAAATATTAAACATTTGATAAACAAATATAGCACCATAACAAAAATCATACGTATTTTTGCGTGGATACCGCGATTACCTACCTTGAACAAACCAGTTCGCCGACCCTACCTCGAATTACACGAGCTTCGTCGGGCTAAACAGCTGATAATCAAAAACGTTCAGCGGGCAGAATTTGCAAACGACCTAGATTCAATAAATAAACATGGAAGAGTGCACTCCAAAAGCAAGATTTTGAGTTTGAATCCAACCATAGATGAACGTGGCATTTTACGTGTGGGTGGGCGATTAGAAAACGCCCACATGAGTCTTGAGATGAAACATCCCATCATCTTACCTCACAACCACCCGTTAACCACATTACTTATCGATCAAGCTCATAAATTGTCCTTCCATGGCGTAGCGCGTCTAACGTTAGCAAACCTTCCACAACAGTTTTGGATTATCGGCGGACATATGGCAACTAAAAAGTTTATACGAAAATGTGTAATATGCAGAAAGCAAAATCCCGTGCGGCAGCACCAGCTCATGGGAGAATTACCAGAACCAAGAGTGAATCCCGAACATGCATTTTATCACTGTGGCGTAGATTACACAGGCTTCGTAGAGGTCAAGGCCAATCAAGGACGGGGAATTAAAACTACGACGGGATACATAGCAGTTTTTATATGTATCACGAAAGCGGTTCACTTAGAACTCGTGTCAGACCTGAGCAGCTCCGCCTATTTGGCAGCTAAAATCATAATGGCTGCCAGAAAAGGGGCACCACGACATATGTACAGTGACAACGGCACTAACTTCGTGGGAGCAAACAGGATGATACAGGAAGAACCAGAATTTAACCAGCTTCGCGAAGTATTCAGTGAAAGTTTTATAACCGAGATAGCAGGGATGGGCATAGAATGGCACTTTAACGTGCCTAGCTGGCCTAATAACGGCGGTCTATGGGAGCGAGCAGTACGCAGTCTAAAACATCATCACAAGAGGGCCATCGGTCAACAAAGACTAACCTTCGAGGAGTACACCACATTGTTAGCTAGACTAGAAGCGTGCCTCAACTCTGGACCTCTTTGTGCGATATCAGAGGATCCCGAGGATATAAACTTCCTTACACCAGCTCATTTCTTATCAGGAAGACCAGGAACAACGGTAATAGAAACCGAGCAGGATGCTGGAACCAGGTGGCATCTAACCAAAAAGCTATTCCAAGATCTTTGGAAACGATGGAAGACTGAATACTTAGTACAACCATCAACTAGAAGTAAATGGATGGAACCACAGGAAAACATCAAAATTGGAGATCTAGCAGTGATTCATGATGAGAATCTGCCTCCAGGAAAATGGGCTCTTGGACGTGTGGTCGGCACACATCCAGAACATGATGGTCTTACCAGAGCAGTTTCATTAAAAACCAAAAATGGGGTCATGAAACGCCCTATTGTGAAACTCTCAGTTTTGCCTGTTAACCAGAATAATGTAAATGTACCAGAACCAGACAAAAAACCAACAACCAAATTACCAGAAAGAAAAAGAAAACCGAGGTCAAAAATCGCAACTTTAGCAACCGTTTTACTGAGTTTTTTCATGCTGATTTATCCATCTTACTGTTTAGACGCCGTGAAACCATTTCCGAACAACCAAACGCTTTATTTTGACCCTGTTTCAAAAGTACAACTAATCAAGGATAAATGGACATTAGTCATGTACTACGACATGGGACCCTATTGGACAGGTATGAACACTTATAACAAAATAGCAAATTACCAAGAAAAATTGTGTGCAACCATAGAAACACAAAACCATTGTAATACGATCGTGCAGCAAGCCCGGCACGACTACCAGGAACTCGAATACTACAATGAACTTTTGCTAACACAGCATTTTGATATCCACGCTAGACGGCGACGCGCCTCGGGGAAGACGTGTCGGCGCCGACGAGGCCTTATCAACGGTATCGGGTATCTAGCGAATGACTTAATCGGAGTGTTGGACTCGCGTTTTGCAGACCAGTATGAAAAGGACATTGAAACCATACATCGCAATGAGAAACACCTTTCTAATTTATGGAAAAACCAAACTTCCATAATTGAAGCAGAGTTCAACCTTATGAAAAGAATGGAGATCACTGTAAACAAACAGCACAAATTAATAAACAAGAAGCTTATGGAATTGCAAGAAAATGCGAGCACTCTCCAACGTGAAATACAAAACATTTCATACGTCAATAACTTCACATTGTCAGCGATGTCTGGAAACAGCTTGCTGCAAGGATTAAGGCGACTTCAAGACACTCTGCTCGATGCATTAACAGACATCTACCACGGTCAAATTAGCATACATTTACTGCCACCAACGCAACTTAAACGTGAGCTCCAAACCATATATAGCCAGAAGCCAAGCGAACTCACACTACCAATTACTAATTTAGACACTGACCTTCAGTATCTTTACAAACTACTGAAAGTCAAGGCCAGAGCGACGCAAAAATTAGTCATAATTGAAGTTACTTTTCCATTAGTATCCAGAGAAAGTTTCAAACTGTACAAGATAATACCTGTACCGCACCAAACAAACACCATGATGACCACGATAATACCAGTTGCCGAATATGTGGCAGTCAACCTAAAGAAAGATTCATACTTAAGCATGTCCACACAGGAACTAACGGCATGTCTACACCATGGACCAACTTACATGTGTGAGCTGCTAAAGCCAATAACAGACCTGCAAAATGACGAAAGTTTTTGCGACAAGAACCCGGCAACCAACGAATGTACAGTACAAAAAACCAACTGCACCAACGTATGGATTGAATTACATTTGACTTCTAAGCACTTTTACTTTTGTTGTGACACCTACACAATCAAAATAATATGCGGCGATCATGTAACAGTTCTTCAGCTGAGCCAAGCCGGGGTCATTGGCATAGGTCAAGAGTGTGTCATCAAAGGATAGGACTTCTCATTATATTCGATACGTCAACAGTCCAACCAAGTGAACATTTCACCAACCATTTACATGCCCGAATTCGACCAAATTAATCACTTGATTAACCTCAAAATCCCAGAAGAAAAGCAGACCGATGACGGAAACCAAAACATATCTATGACCAGTCTGGGGGAGGCGATAGAAAAACTGAAGAAAATCGATTCAGAAATAGAAGATTTGTCACCCCATGATATTCACCAATTCGTAATATGCTACGTGTTGGTGTCGATCGCTCTATGCGTGGCAGCAGCCTGGATGTGGCGAACGGGTCGATGTCGCCTGTGTGGGAAGGCTTCCGCTGGGCATCGTGGCGAGGGATCCCGCCGGCAGCAAACCGCGGTGACACCGCCGCCTCCGAGACCTCGACGCCGCAGCGAGAGATGCTGCCAACAGGAGTTAGCAGCGACTCCGCTGACTCCGAAACCAACCAGAAGACGCGAATCATATAGTGAAGTGCTCAGAGCCAGTGATCTAAAGAATAAAAGTGAAATCGGTTTTCCCTTACAAAATTATGCCAAACGCTGGCCTAGCGCGAACTATAGTTCGATAAAACGTGACACAAAATATATGGACACAGGCAATCAAAATAGTGCTTTTACTGTGGAAGACTCTATAGTGTAATTTTAAACAATCATTAACCAACTTTTTAATGTTTTTAATAACGATAGTATTTAAGTAGAGTGCTTTTTAATTTTTGCTTTTAATATGCCTTATCAATGCTGTTAAGCTTACCAGATAAGATCACTAGTTTAAGCAATTTAATTTTATATACACACCATATCATCATCCCGCATTTCTTCTCGCTCTTGGGAATATGTTCGAGTTTAAACCGAACACGCAGCGAAAATGCATAATTGCATCAAAAGCAAATATGCACATTCGCTCGATTACCAAAATGTGGGCCAGTTCGCGTTTAGATCTCGTCAGAGACACCACGTACTCATAACCAAAACCACAACCATTTTACCATACTTTTTACCATTAATTTAGTTTATAGTTTACCATAATTTACCATTTCGTATATCTAAGTGTTATATAGAATAGAATAGAATAGAATAGAATATACTTTATTGTACACCATAAAATTATAGACATTTACAAAAAAACTTATATAAATGGGTTGGTTTAATGGGTATGTGTTTCAATATAGTT
Organism: Orthosia gothica; assembly: GCA_949775005.1. Classification (NCBI taxonomy): domain Eukaryota; kingdom Metazoa; phylum Arthropoda; class Insecta; order Lepidoptera; family Noctuidae; genus Orthosia; species Orthosia gothica. The sequence goes on along the minus strand of OX459047.1, from coordinate 30,417,570 downwards.
GTTTCCCTTATAATCCAAGACTTTAACTTTTACCATATCCTATCATTACAAGAAAGGTGTGTTAGGTCACCATAGCACCAAGCACTACTTTCTACAAATACTATCCTGTTACTATCCCACTGGAAGGCCATTGCTCTTATAAAACTTGGAAAAAGACGTAAACAAGAAGAAAATAATGCTGTGCAGTCGGAGGATACATGTTCGCGAGCTGGCTGACCAAAACCAGATGTATCCTCCGACTGCACAGCATTATTTTCTTCTTGTTTACGTCTTTTTAGTTCGGGTTTTAAGCAGTCAGGTTTTCTGAAGTTTTTAATTAACTTTTTTTATTTATAATTTTTTAGTTGTTTTTTTAATTGGTTACATTTAAACATACAAGTACCTATTATATATTTTTGAAATCACCTCTTAAAATCTCTTTTCCTCTTTATTTTGATTCCCCACACGATGGGTTTGGAAGAAAAAAGGCACCCAAAATCCGGCATTTTTTTATTTTCTATATTCAATGTAGCCAGTGACACTCGCAGGGTTAAGACGAATCGATTAACGTAAGAATCATCAAAATCAGCCAACTCGTTTGGTCTCTTGAACGCCACATAGGGACAAACATACATACATACATAGACTAATAAACACATTACCCTCCTTCGGCAGTAGGGTAAAAAGAATGACGTGCTTATGTGTTATTTTTAACATAGACCAATAAATTCAATCGATTAAAGTTATTGTTTCTATTTGATTCTGAGAAGTTCTCCTTTAAACTCCATACAATGACATTGATTTTTCTTATCTTTTTCTATTTCGTGAAAACTCAAAAAAATACAAAAACTGTTGCTTGTGAACTTTGGGGGTGTGTAGCAGATCGATGGTGTGCTACGAACGCTGCTGGCGTAGCCGGCGTCGCAATGACGTCAGCGCTACGTAGCTACGCCGTAGCTATATCTATATCAAGTGCCTTGGAAGCTTGCATTTTTACAAGCGTTTATTTAATTTTAACTTGCAATGTATGTAAGTGTGTTCAGGTCAAATCTTGCAACTGAATTTTAAAGCATTTTTCCTCAACCGATTAAGATGAAATTTTGCATTCACGTTTAATTTGGGTGACAAAACAAAGCTAAGTGACGTCATTCTAAATCCAATATGGCGGACGGCCCAAGATGGCGGACTAGTTACTTTTTGTTCACTGCCATGATATGGGTATCTTGATATAAATGAAAGGGTTTGCTGAGGAGAACACGAAAAAAAAAATTTTGTCTGGATTATTTTTATAAATGGTATATAAAATTAAGACCCTTACTCCTTTTTAGTGCCGTAAACAGTAATTACTTTCTAAAGCATACTCAATAATAACGGATAGGTTAGAAGATTTGAAAAATAATATTTATTATTGATTCATATACATTATTTGTGAAACATAGTTTTTTCGTATGACTAATACTTTTGCTTTAAAAACCGGCCAAGTGCGAGTCGGACTCGCGCACGAAGGGTTCCGTACTTGGTAAATTGCAGTTTACGATTTATGACGTATTAAAAAAAAACTACTTACTAGATCTCGTTCATTATCATTCTCTTATTTCAGAAGTTACGGGGGGGAGGGACACATTTTACCACTTTGGAAGTGTCTCTCGCGCAAACTATTCAGTTTAGAAAAAAAATATCTTAGAAACCTCAATATCATTTTTGAAGACCTATCCATAGATACCAGTAGTAGTAGTAGTAGAGGACGTATGGGTTTGATGGAAAAAAAATAATAATTTCAGTTTCAAGTATGGGGACCCCCAAAATTTATTGTTTTTTTTTTCCATTTTAGAGTGAAAATCTTAATGCGGTTCACAGAATACATCTACTTACCAAGTTTCAACAACATAGTTCTTATAGTTTCGGGAAAAAGTGGCTGTGACATACGGACGGACAGACAGACAGACAGACAGACATGACGAATCTATAATGGTTCCGTTTTTTGCCATTTGGCTACGGAAAAACGGCCAGTACCGCGTTAACATTGGGGAATATATACGACTTAAAAACTTCGTTATGAACTATGGGGACGTGTACCGGCAGGCTTATTACGTATCTTTTGCAAGAGCAAAACGATAGCGATTTTTGCGCAATAATTGCTCTTCAATACAAAAGTTTTCGAGTTGTTGGCGGTTTTTTTTTTAATAAGTGCATTTGACAAACAGCGAGCGATTAGCAAACGATTGTGTAGGTCCTACCATACCTACACTGCAGGTAATTCCGACTTTTTTGACATAAAGCGTTTGATCGCTATCGTTTTGGTCTTGCAAAAAATACGTAATAAGCCTACGGATCGTTGCTGTGTTAAGAGTGCTGCTGGCGTAGCAATGACGTCAGCGCTACGTAGCTACGGCGTAGCTATGACGTAGCAAGAGCCCGCGGATAGGTTTAATTTTTAGCCGACTTCCCAAAAAGAAGGAGATTCTATTTTCGACTGTATGTATTTTTAAAGTATGCTCACCGATTTCACCGTGTATTGTGTACTGATTTAAAAAATCTTTTTGTGTAAAGAAGGGTATTATTATTTATTTATGAATTTTTTGGTTCTCCCACAATTGTATACACTGGTATAATCAAATGAAACAAAAGCAACAAATCAGAATAAAATGTAACAAACACTTACTTGAAGATATACTTGACAGAAATCTGGTTCTTCTCGTGTCCTCCTTTAAATACAGTTATGTAAATTATTACCTTCCACCTCCTGCTGAGTTTCAATTCTGTGCAACAACGAGGACTTGAGCTCCACTTTCATCCTCTTGTCCTTCTTCTTATGCGCTCCTGATCTTGCTATCTGTGGAGAAAACAGACTAATAAAACCAAGGACCCTGCGCTCTGCTGCCACGCTTGCGACCTCTTTACTAACGAGCTATTCTATCAAGAAGAAGCTTAATCTTCATCATCCTCTGCCCTTATACCTTTTTATTTAGAGTCAGCAACATGTTTTTAGGGTTCCGTAACCAAAGGGTAAAAACGGGACCCTATTACTAAGACTCCACGGTCCGTCTGTCTGTCTGTCTCATGAACCGTGATAGCTAGACAGTTGAAATTATCCCAGATGATATATTTCTGTTGCCGCTATAACAACAAATACTAAAAAACAGAATAAATTTATATTTAAGTGGGGCTCCCATACAACAAACGTATTTTTTTTGCCGTTTTTTGGTATAATGGTACGGAACTCTTCGTGCGCGAGTCTGACTCGCACTTGGTCAGTTTTCATCTTCTATACATCTCTGTTTGGTAGTATAGAAGAAGGAAAATTTGAAAATTTTGTATTTAATTAAAAGCAACACGGAAAGGCCTTTGGACTAGCAGTAGACTAGCATCAGAAATGCTAACTAATTAGACGAAGTTTATATAACAGAGTCGAAACTAATATCATGAAGTGGTAAATTGTTTGTTTTGTACGATGTAATCTCGGGAAGTACTGATCTAGTTATGATAGCTACAATACCGTTGAGTGCAACACGCAATTTTTGTTTTTCCGAAATATGCACAGTTCCTCTGGGAAAGGTCACGGCAGCAAAGGCGCGGGATATAACTAGTTCATACCACAGATAATATAATACTAGCATACAGTACGTAACTAGCGTTTTTCATCTGATTATACCGATTATTTTTTTGTAAATCGATCGCGTTGGGTCCGTTCCATGGCGGTAGATAGATCACCATCTATATCCGTGGAACGGAACCGAACGCGATCGATGTACAAAAAATAATCAGTATAATCAGTACAGTACGTCGGCACGGTTTTTTTCTATGGGATGAGACACCACTGCTCATACTAATATTTTAAATGTGAAAGTAATTCTGTCTGTCTGTTTGTTACCTTTCCATGCCCTATGTTTTACATACGAGTTGACAAAGCCTAGGACCTAGAAGGACAAAGGATTTTTTTTATTATTATTTATTTATATAACAATTCATATTGTGTTTGAATTATGTAGTACGTTAATTAATTTATTACAGCCAAGAACAAAAACTATGGATTTAAAACAGTAAATTTCACTTAAAAATAACTAATCACATATGATAAATATTATGTCAATACTCAATAGATTGTAAACAGTTATTATATGAATGGTAGTAAAAATTATCATGAAAAATGTAAAAAAAAAATGACAATTATTCCATAAAATACAAAAAGTCAACAATGTGTATATTAAATGTCATAAAAAAATGGTGGGTACAAAAAGGTAAATTACTATAAATATATAAACCATTTACCATCATTTGTCTACAAATCAGATAGAGAATATAAACATTTATTCAACAGGAACGCCTTAAGTTTAGCTTTGAATAGAGTACCCTTGTAAATCAATGATCTTAAGTCGGTAGGCAACCTATTAAATAATTCTACTGATTCGTATTTAGAGCAATGTTTAGCAATATTGAGTTTAATTGCAATTTTGTTTTTCATAACGTTTCTTCTTGTGTTCTCTCTAAGCTCACGTTCTTCTTGTGATTCGTGCTCGTGTATGTATTTTGCAAAGTGGCTGAGTAGTACTAAAACATATAAACTAGGTACCGTTAAAATACCTATTTTTTTAAAGTATTCTTTACAAGACTCGTGTTGTGGGATTCTGACAATCGTTCTTAATGCACGTTTCTGTAGTATGAATGCTCTTTCAACTAAGTATGAATGCTCTTTTAACTGCTTCCCCAAAACATAACCTGGATTCTACCAATGCATAATATATACTGATTTTAGCTGGTTTAGATCAATACAGTCCCTTGGATTTCTTAGCGCGTAACAAGCATATTAGCCTATTAGCGTAGCAAGAAGATATTGACGAATCGATGGTGGCGAGCTCTTTTTTAGGGTTTCGTACCCAAAGGGTAAAAACGGGACCCTATTAATAAGACTCCGCAGTCCGTCTGTCTGTCTGTCTGTCTGTCTGTCTGTGACCAGGCTGTATCTCAAGAACCGTGATAGCTAGACAGTTGAAATTTTCACAGATGATGTATTTCTGTTGCCGCTATAACAACAAATACTAAAAACAGAATAAAATAAATATTTAAGTGGGGCTCCCATACAACAAACGTGATTTTTTGCCGTTTTTTGCGAGAATGGTACGGAACCCTTCGTGCACGAGTCCGACTCGCACTTGGCCGGTTTTCCAGTTTAATAGGGAATCTATATAGACTCCTAAAAATTTTACTTCGTTTACTAGTCCAATATTATCCCTTTTAAGCATGACATCTATGCTATCGCTGTTACGTGACGTCGTTTTAAACAACATAACATAGGTTTTATTTGGGTTTATAATTAGATTATTTGCTGTAAACCAAACGGAAAGATTTTCTAAACACATATTTACTTTTTCTGTCAACTCATTTAGGTTTGACGACCCGATTATGGCGTTCGTATCATCTGCAAACATTACAAGCCCTGCGTTGGGTTGGGTATTGTTCATAAAATTAAGTAAATCATTAGTAAAAATGATATATAATATTGGTCCCAAGATTGAGCCTTGAGGTACACCGCGGCTTATTTTGGTCATTTTTGACTTATCACACTCACACACTTTGTCACAATTTTTTGCATTAATGTCTTTTATTTCTACGTAAATTCTACGGTTTTTTTAAATAAGATGTCAAAAGTTTTAACGCTTTACCTCTAATGCCATAATGCTCTAGTTTAGCCAGAAGTAGCTCGTGATCCACATTGTCAAACGCAGAAAGATAGACATACCTCGCGAGCGAAGCCGTGAGCAGAAGCTAGTAATAAAAATGGAAGTGAGATTTTTCACTCGACTTGCTGTACTAACTCGACTGTATGATTAAGTGCAATACCTACAGATTTATTTTTCTAATCGTTCAATGAACAGTAAGTTACATATTTAGCTTATCATTTATTCCAGACGATTGATAAATATTGAATCTTTAATCTGACTTAATTATTTGATTTTTAATACTTTATACCTGTACGTAGAGCTATTCTGGGTGCATCGTCCTCACATATATTAATGTATGTACTTATGTAAATATTGTAAAACACCTATTTATTTTTTTAAAAAGATTAAGTATGGTGTTTCTTGTGCGTTCTTCTCCATAACAATCTACTTTCCGAATGCACGGTAGATTATTTTTTTTTTTTTATTACTTGTAAATTTTAATTTATGTGACGTTCAAAAGTGCCGTTTATTGGCCTAATTGAATAAATATATTTGACTTTAACTTTTCTCCATACTATGACAATTTTATGCATATACCTTGAATGCTTTTATCAACATAAGGGTCACTGATCTTTCACAAATCCAGATTGCTACCACATAGAAACTCCAGATAGGAAAACTATGCCCAATTCTAGAATCAAACTCAGGACCACAGTGGCATGAGTACGAGGCATGTCACATATGTTCAAATAATACAGCATAGCAAAAAAAGTACCTTAAGATCTTTGCAAAGGTTGACGTACTCCTTCTTGAGTTCCCTCATGAGCTCGTCCTGTCTTCTGAACTGAGGGTGGACGCCCAACTTGCGCTGCTGACGGTCCACTTGGATCATACGGACCTGGTGAAAGATGTAGCAACGATGTGTTAATTAGTAAATTTGTAAATTAGAAACGTCCCGAATTATACTCTTATTACAGTTGTAACATGAAGGACCATCCACCGATACGTACTAAACGTTTTGAAAATACATTCAATGTGCGTACAGCTAAGTAGTGGAAATCCCTGCCGGAGTCTGTGTTCCCCGATAGCTACAACCTAGGGATCTTTTAGTCAGGAGTGAATAGGTTACTTCTATGCAAGCGTGCTTCACCGTCCATTACATCATCGCTTTCATCATCATAGTGGTCAAGCGCGAGCATATAGAAATTAAAAATTATGGTTACTCTAGTTATATTGACTAATATCCATAATTCAGTTGTGAAAATAAGGACATATAGTAAGTGTAAGGTATATATATGCTGAGATGAAAGCTGAAGCTGAAGCGTGAAGACGCCGACAGAAAAAGCTCACGCAATCACGAGACTTTACGCAAAAAACAGTGCCTATTATTGTAGGCTCTTTTAAATTATGCGAAAAGCATTTTAAATATTTTGTATGAATAGTGCCTTTTTAACCCCCGCCGGAAAAAGAGGGGTGTTATAAGTTTCATTAACCCCCGCTGGAAAAAGAGGGGTGTTATAAGTTTCACGTGTGTTGCTGTGTATCTGTGTATCTGTGTGTCTGTCTGTGGCATCATAGCGCCTAATCGGATGAACCGATTTTGATTTAGTTTTTTTTGTTTGAAAGGTGATTTTGTCGAGAGTGTTCTTAGCTATGTTTGAATAAAATCGGTTCAGCCGTTCAAAAGTTATAGGCGTTTTACTGTTTGAATCGGGGTGTTTTCGTAAGATAAATGTGTCGGGGGTTTTTAAATTTTGAAATTTTACTTATTAATTGCATAAAGATGATAATGCCAACTATTGCAACAACTCCTGAACGCTAGCATCAAAATTTGCATCACAAAAGCAATGAAGCTCTCAAAGAAATCATTGAAATGTCTTTGATCCCGCAACGAAATTAATTAAAAAAGTGGGGTTCTGATTTATTTCATTACGTGCAGAGAAGTTATAAAAAACAATACTTGAATTGGGCCTTGACACCCGATATGTCTAGAATGCCACAATGTATGTAGACAGGCACTAAAATTTAAAATTCCATTAAACCATTTCTCCGTGTTACCTGTCTCTGCAATCGTAAATGTTCATCCTCCATTTTCCTGAGCACATCTATGTCAGAGCTCTGAACTTCAGTGGCTTGTCCCTCCATTTTAATTAATTAAACAATAATATATCTCCGTGCTCGTAAATTGTGTAAAAATTAAATTTGATTATGAAACGTAGCCATTTTCTCAGCCCACTGGATTTGCGGTTTATTTTTCGTAATTAATTTTGTAATTTTTTTCTGCGGTTTTCTGAAGGACTTTGATTTTCCTTTTGTTTTTGAGGTTTGTTTGAAGTTTTAGTTAATTAAATATCTGTGTTAGTCTATGATTGTTTAATGTTTGTAGACAAGAATCAATTAAATATTCGTTATGAAATTGGGGCATGATTGGGAGAGGAGTCTTTGAGTTGAGACCGCAAATCGGCAAACGTACTCTTAGCATGAAAAGCTTATATAGTGAATAGACTAAAAAGACTAGACTAGTCTTCTTTTCGACTCGATGGCACATTTAATTAGATTGTCTGCGCCCAGTAGGCGGCAAAGACTAGATTTTGAAGGTTTAGAAGGCCTTTTATTATGTCCACACTTGCATTGATACACACAATGCAAGTGCACATAATCCTACTGCTATTTTGTGAGGAGAAATAAAGATTATGACTGTCTTATAACCCCTAGATGGGGCAGAGGGTGTCCACAGATGTCCTCCATCGCGATCGGTCTTGAGCTTCACGCTTCACCTCGCTCCATGTCATTCCGATGCTCGTCGCTTCTGCCAACACTGTGCGACGCCAGGATTGACGGGGATGGCCAAGCTTTCTTTTCCCTTGGGGATTCCAGTCCAAAGCTTGCTTGATTATTCATAAACGCGATAGTTTGTAAGGATTTTGTTACTGCTACTACACAGGTTTTGGTTAAACTTTACAGTGATTTGCTTATACATTAAAATAACACATAAGCTATTATTTATAAAGACAATAAAGGATGTAATAATAAAACGCAGGTGGTACTACGGCCGGCAGCTAGTCTAACATAAGGTATTTTTAACCGACTTACAAAAAAGGAGGAGGTTCTATGTTCGACTTCTTGTATGTTTTTTTTTTTTTTTTTTTTATGTATGTTCACCGATATCTCCGTCAATTGTGGACCGATTTTGAAAATTCTTTTTTCGTTTGAAAGAGTATGTTTCGAAATTGGTCCCATTTTAATTTGGTGAAGATCTGATGGAGAACTTCGGAGATATACAACAGAACTCTTCAATAAATAACGGCAAATCATTCGGAATTGCTGCAATCGCATGTCTGTTTATTGTATATACCATTTCATAACATAACATCACGCCAGTACGTACTAAAGGGGTACGCAGATCTCTCATTTCACTGATTATGTTCAAGTATCATGTTATTCGGGTGATCTATTCTAGCGTTATAGGTACCTTACTAAACAACTTGCCTATTTTAGGTAGGTACAACTAAAAACGGAAAAATAAAAATCTCTTTTGCAAAAAAATACTACCGACTTCCAAATGAAAAACTACAAAGTGAAAAATAACTTAACTTTTGGAAGTCGGTGTCCATATCGCAAAAAAATGGTACCTACGAAAGACACCGACTTCCAAAAGTTAAGTTATTTTTCACTTTGTAGTTTTTCATTTGGAAGTCGGTAGTATTTTTTTGCAAAAAAGATTTTTATTTACTGATTTTGCCCGTTGTCCCCGTAAGCCATGTCCCCGTTAAAGAGGACAAAGGGAATTTAATAAAACAATTGAAATTACTTCTTGTTGTCCCCGTACGCTGTCCCCATTAATTTATTGTAATATATACTTTTCAAATTATGCCTATATAAAAATATATATAATTTTAAAATTATATAAGTGAGAGTGCCTTAATAGAAAGATATTTTATAAATTAAATTAATTTATTGCGTATACACACAACGGAATACGGGATACTTTCATTTATAACGAGGTCAAGAATAGCACCATCCCATATGTTCCCGTGGTAACACGTCCCATGGTATGTAACCACGGGAACATAAATCGACTTCACAGAAGAAGAAAGAAGGGACTTCACAGAGAATGAGCAGCAGCATTCTGTGCCCCCCTTCGGTGGCTTCTTTCATTGCCGGGAAGTTCAGTAACAGCGCTATCTCCCCGTGGTAGCGCAGTATGCATGAGCATTTTTACAGGATAAAAAAAGCATTCTCTGTGCAGATTAGGATGGCTCTGAAACAGTTTATGAACTACAAGGTGCCGGGTGACGACAGAATTACGGCCGAACTCCTGAAGGCGGGAGGAAAACCGGTTCTTACCGGCCCTTCAGAAGCTGTTTAATTCTGTAATAATCGAGGGAAAAACGTCGCAGGCATGGTGCAAGGGGGTGGTGGTACTCTTTTTTTTAGAAGGGCGATAATGCCTCTCGCTTCTTAGCCATGTCTACAAGCTGTTTTCAAGAATCATCTCGCGCGTAGATTTGACGCATATTTGATTTATAAATTATCTTTCATTTACTTTTAGGCTTGCCGCGCTAAAAAAGAAATAAATAATTAAGTGGACGATACGTAAAAACCTAACTGTCCGTTGTCCCCGTTGCCCGTATGTACATAAGGGGGACAACGGTAAGGACATTTTATGACGTTCTGTTGTCTCCGTGACAGGGCAAAAGATAACGGGGACAACGGGAATACACCATCAATTCGGTACGTATGTATCAAATATTGTAGTAATATTGTAGGAATTGCACAATATTCACATAATATGTTACTCTGTGTGGGCTTCTTAACACGTGTGTCAAATTTCATAAGTGTATGTATGTTTGTTTGTACGTTTGACCAGTTATTGGATCGTGATCATTTTTGTGTTGGTGTTTTGCCTTTGAAGTCGGTTTATTTATTTGTGAAAAAGTTTTTTTTTAATTTTACTTCACCTAGGCATTTCCGCTGTATCGTGGGTGCATTTAAAAACATATAAAAGCACATACACAAACAATCTGACCGGAATAACGATCTGTAGGCCATACAAATATTTGTTCCGTGCGGGAATCGAACCCGCGGCACGCAGAGCAGCAGCCGATCTATTAACCACTGACCCACCGTGTTGCCTTGTATCTTGTATGCGAGAATTTCGAAAAATAGCCCCACATTCAATTAAAATAAATATATGCCAGCAATGAAAAGCTTAAAGACTTAATAAACACTAAAATATCGCAAACATGACTTTAAATATAAGCTACTTACCCTTAATGCTCTTAACCATAAATATAAGTCTATAATAAATAATAGAGTGGTACAAGAGTTAAGCTGTGTTGCAGCACTAGCCAGTAAGTTGTGTATTGTTGCCAGACGCAAAATAAACGTCCCTTTTGTACGACAATAAATGTTTTTGTTAAGAGTGCCTGGTTTTAAGTTGCTGGACTTTAGAATGTTGTGCAAGGAATAATGTCGTTTTATTGTCAAAGTGTCAAAACTAATCTTGTGGTAGTTTTTAAAATAAATGCTTTAAACTTCTATAGTTTGATATAAATAATAGTAAAAACTAAAACACACGCTTTAATAGAAAACCAAACTAAAAAGTAGAAAATAATTTTCAATACATTTAAATTAAGAATAGTGTAATTTACAAAAAAAAAAATATATAAAAAAGCGTGGGGCGCTTGATGTTAATTGTAATTTTGAAAATGTCATAAAAAGCACCCCACGCTTTATGTGTGTTTTTTTAATTCCTTTTAAAATATTATTTATTTTTTACTTTTTAGTTCAATCGCTTATCCTAATAAGGGTAATGGGACAAACTAAAAATTATTGCATTGTCATCGGTCCTTGATAAGTATGCAAAGTTTCAAATTAATCCGACGTTTTGATGGGGGTGAAAATCAACTTCAAAGATTCCGTTACATATATATATGCCAACCCAATAAAAGCGTGTTCAAAAAACATTCTGTATATTTGCAAGACGATTATTACGCTGGTGCGCCAGCAAATTTGGCGTTTTATCAGTAATAATATAACGATTGTCGTTGACAATCGACATGGTCGACACACTCGACCTGCCTGATGACGGCTCGACGTGATTCGATTAAATTGTAAGTTCGTTCACATACATAGCGATGCCATTCGATCGATTTGCGCTTAAATCTTCTTAGAAAATACGTGCGCGATATCGCCAATAGAGGCAATTTAAATTACGTCACGTCATCAGTCCCTTAGATTTTGACTTTTCCAAAATCGTAACACAGAATTCCACTTTGTCTGATTCCTCTGCTGACCTTTGGGGGTTCTATATCTACAAGTACCTTTCTTCCTTGTTAATGACTTGAATGTTTGTGTATCAGATATCATCTTCGACTGTTGGAAAAAGACCTTGCCCAGGCGTCGCCATATCCAGCGGCCCTGTGCTTCCCGCACACAGCGGACTGCCACGGCTTGATCCGGTAATTTTTTTATGAGATATAAGTGTCTGTAAACCAACCAACGATACACGAAAAAATCCAAATGTGAAGAAACAAAGACAAAATTCTCTAGCCGGGTATCGAAACTGGTCGCTAAATTCTCCAACAGATTGCTCAGCATTAAGATGACAGATCCTGTATTCATTCACACGCCGACCGTTTTCATTCACACTGTGCGGCTGCCGATCACACCGGAGCGTAATGCTTATACAACAAAATAATTGAAATACTTTAAGCACTATTGAGATTTTTGCTGTTGTGTACATACATAAACTCACGCCTTTTTCCCATGGGGGTAGGCAGAAACTACAGAACGCCACCTGCTACGATCCTTACATACTTCTTTTGCTTCACACTTATTCATACATCTAGTCATACACACACGCCGGTTATGGGTACTGCGCACTTGGCCTTTCTGAAGAACATCACCTATAAGGTCTATATATGTCTTCCTAGGGCGTCCCCTCCCGGCGTTTCCATTCACGTCTGCCTTGTAAATACATTTCGTTAGCCGCCTTTCATTCATCCTCTCAACATGGCCAAACCATCTTAACATACTCTAAACCACAACGTTGTCTTATTACCTCATTCCTCAATCTATCAGTTAAAGTTACACCACACATACTCCGCAAGGAGAGCATTTCTACTGCATTAATCCTACTTTCATGTGTTGTGTATCGTCCTGAATAAAATACTTTTTAAACATTGTACCTCCCCTAAGAGTTAGGCAGAGGTGCACCCCCATTTTGCTAGTTATATTTAAATCCAGGCTTCGAAAGACTGAGAAATTCTAGATGGAAATACTCAATAACATTTAGCGTGACCCGGGCATCGAACCCAAGACCAGAAAAATTATCATCTTCATTTCAGCCAAAAGACGTCCACTGCTGGACCTTCCTCCTGACCTCCCCGAAGCGTCGCCACACTGATCGGTCCTGTGTGTCTCGCATCCATCGGACTGCCGCAGCTTTTACCAGGTCGTCGCTCCACCTAGTGGGAGGCCTTCCACTAGGTGGAGCGTTCTGTGAGCCCTGCCCACTGCCCCTTAAGTTTGGCAATACTTCGGGCTATGCCAGTAACCTTGGTTCTCTTCCTTGGTTTCCAGAAAATTATTTATAATTATATACTTTCTAAAACTATCGGGTATTGTTGATATTTTGGAATTAAGAGGAGGAGTTACCATTCATTTGCACCGAGGCCCCTCCAGGCCACGTAAAGCATGTTGACCGTCGGTCTCAGCTGGCATTTGTAAGTCTTTAGTTAAAGGTTCAGTAGCTTCCTTTTTAAATCTTTATTTGTAGTCAAGAGTGCTTCACCGTCAACCACATCATCGCTTACCATAAGGTTAGATACTGATAGTGGCATTTGAATGCGAATCTAAAGATAAATACAAAATTAAATAAAATACCTAACTGAAAACCTGAAAAGGGGCCATTGCACTCATTAATCCTAGTGTTAGTCTTATAAATTAAGGCAACGTTTTGTCGTAAAATTATGTCAGTTATGATGAGATAAAGTTATGATTCATGAAGAAAGTAAAAAGATTATTGAATTTTCTATAGCAAAGATCTTCATAAAATTATAATAAAACTAAGCATAAACCATGCCATAACCATGAGAATAAGCCATTTAATTATCAAACATTATGTATGAAATTATCTGAGATTTCATTTACAAAAGACATCAACGACGAAAATTCATACTAATATTATAAATTCGAAAGTAACTCTGTCTGTCTGTTATCTTTTCACGCCTAAACCACTCAACGGATTTCAATGAAATTTGGCAAGGAGATATATGGCATCCTGGAGAAGGAAATAAGCTTATGTGGGTTGGTAGGCTGGTAGGTGGTGGGTAGAATGGGTAAGGTAGGGTAGGTAGGATAGGTAGGGTAGGTTATAGCAGGTAGCTAGGTAGCCAGTTGACGGGCGCGAAGCCGTGGGGGATAGCTAGTATTATATATCAATGTAAATGTATGTGTATAGGGGGTATCTATAGGTACACATAAACTTAACTCTTCAGAGAATACTGTATTGTTATTTTATTCAATAGTGAGAGAGTGTTCCATAGAAAGCATATCAATCTTTCTAATATTATAAATAGACAGATACCTACAGATAGTTGTTCTGGCTTTGGGTGTAGTGTATGTGAGTTTATATGTTTGTAAACGCACCCACGATACAGGAAGAAATTCCTAGTATGGGGCAAAGTTTTTTTTTTTTTTTTAATTAGATGTGTAGATGCGAAAGTTTGGATGGATGTATGTTTATTACTCAATCACGTCAGAAAGTCTTAACGGATCTGGATGAAATTTAGTACAGCGATAGATTATAGTCTGGAACGGCACATATACTACTTTTTATCCCGGTTGCTCCCTAACACACACACACAACAATATTCACGCAGGCAAAGCCACTGGCAAGAGATAGAGAAACACTTCGTGGCTACAACAAAAGAGGAAGATAAAATACCTAATGTTATGTGAAGTTATCAAAGCTCACGACATTCTGTCTTACTAGCTTATATATTAATCCACTGCCTGCCATTGGCGTTTGACTCCCTTTTCTACTCAATTATGTTATCTGGCCAGCGTCTTTTCCAAACAACAAATAAGGAAAAATAAAAATGGCGTCGGCATTTCATAATGATTACAGTTCGGTGTGACAGTTGGCCACAGGCGGCCTCTTTGTAAAATCCCCTCTTTAATGTTGCCGTCACTGCCTTTGAATTCACCGCTCTATGCAACTCTGATTTTCTTTTTCAGCTATTGGTTTTTTAAATGCTTTGCGAGATGGCTTTTCGTAATTAGCTCGGCTTTTCACGATTTCGGTGATTTATACGGATTTGTGAAATAAATTGGAATAAGAAGGAGGGTGATGATGATGGATGTGATATACTGAGTGGTGCTCTGTATCCTTGCCGTGATGACGTAAATAAGATTAGTAAAAAAAAAACTGTTTCTTTTTTTATTATTAATTTCAAGTTAACTTTATTTTACAATGGTTTGCCTCAGCAAACATTGCAGTTTGATAGCGAAAACATTCATAATTAATTCAAATAATCAAAAATTCCGACTGCAGTCGGAGGATACATATTCGCGGGCTGGCTTACCAAAATCTGGTGTATCCTCCGCCTGCACAGCATGATTTTTTCCTCGTTTACGACTTTTAAACGAAAAAAAAAAATTGGGCCCCCACAATATGGTACCCAAAATCCGCCATTTTTCTATTGTCCAATGTTAATGTAACCTATGACACTCGCAGGGTTAAGACACATCGATTGACGTATGAATCATTAAAATCGGCCAACGCGTTTGGTCTCTGGAACGCCATATAGGAACAAACATACATACATACATATATACATACATAGACTGATAAACACATTACCCTCCTTCGGCAGTCGGGTAAAAAGCTAGTTTCGATCGGTTTTGTCCTCGATCGATGTTTGAAACATATATTTAGTATATTTTCGCAACTATATCTATAGTTTCAACTTCGATTAGTTTGTTTAATGTAAAATCTATCGACCAAGCAAATGATCTATGTTAGGGCTTACCGGATTCTGGGCCCTATTTGTTGCATGTTTTTATTAAAAAATAAAATACTTTTTATAATCATTAATTTTGCGCTGATTGCTGACTATTTTATAACTTATGGTTAGGTAGCTCGAACGGGAGCGGAGAGCGTTGTCGGTTAGAGCGAACATGCTGGCTCTCAGGTTTGCACGATGCTTACTTCCTATTAAAATAACCCTCTTTCGAGCCTTCTTTACGTCTTTTTACATGAGTAGTCTGAGGCCTGAATATAAGCAAACGCATACCGCGATAAAGTTACCGGTGGGGCTGCCCCGTTTCTGTAGTTCGTCGGGGATGTTCGCGGATGCGCATGTAGATTGTTTTTTAGGGCAACTGCCCAACGGTTGTAGTCGGACTGTTGTATGTGTTCTAATCGCGCCGAAAACTTTGCTTGCGCGATGCAGGATTTGTGTGACGTCGTGTCATTCGTTCGTAAGTGGCGGCGTCGGTGCCGCTACAGTTTGTACACAACCACGCGAAAACGTGCGCTGCCATGGAGCGCAGGGTGTAGAGCAGCTCCAACAGTATTCTACTGTGACTGTGTTTTCGTGGGTTCTGTTGTACCATCTCACATGGGTTGCCGCAACAGTTACACTGCTATTTGTTGTTTTGTTTATTTTTGTTAAGTGTCATTTATTTTTAACCGACTTTCCAAAATCGAGGAGGTTCTATGTTCGACTTTATGTTTTTTTTTTTTTTTTTTTTTTTGTGTATTTTCACCGATATCTCCGTCAATTGTAAACCGATTTAAAAAAATCTTTTTTTGTTTGAAAGAGTATGTTTTGAAATTGGTCCCATTTTAATTTGGTGAAGGTCTGATGAAGAACTTCGGAGATATACAACAGAACTCTTCAATTAACAATGCCAACACTCTCGAGATTCTTGCAATCGTATGTCTGTTTATTGTTTATACCATTTCATAACATAATATCACGCCAGTACGCTCTCAAGGGGTACACAGATCTCTCATTTCACCGGTTATGTTCAAGTTTCATGTTATTCGGGTAATCTATTCGGCGTTATAGGGACCTTAGGAAACAACTTGGCTATTTATTATAATATATAATATAAACTAATATTATTAAACTAAAAAGGGAAAAATAAAAAACTTTTTTGCAAAAAAATACTACCGACTTCCAAATGAAAAACTACAAAGTGAAAAATAACTTAATTTTTTAAGTCGGTGTCCATATCCCAAAAAAATGGTACCTACGAAAGACGCCGACTTAAAAAATTAAGTTATTTTTCACTTTGTAGTTTTTCATTTGGAAGACGGTAGTACTTTTTTGCAAAAAAGTTTTTTATTACTAACATATTGTAAGCATAGTTGTAAGTCTTACCACTGATACCAAACCTTTAGAAGTATGGATATTATGAAAAAAGGACTAAATGTATATTATCAAAATAAAATTATCTGCATTGTGGAACTACTAATCCCTGTATGGTGGCTGTTTTGCGATTTTCCATCTTCTTATGGTATTTATTTCCGTCCAAAAATTAAAATTAAAATTTGTGTAGAAATATGGAACTTCCAACGCTCATAAATTTCAATTATTTATTTTTTTACTTTTTTGTTTCCATACATGGCTAGATAATGATGAGACAAATTGATATAATTTTTAATTTTGAACGTATATTGGTAGTAAAGGTTGACTGGTAGAGAATGCCTTGTGGCATTAAGTCCGCCTATGTACCACTTTTGTACATGAAGTTTAAATAAATAAATATATTGTCAAACAGTGGCGTAATCGCCACCTTGCCTACCTTTGTATGGAAGAAGGATAGACTAGTGCAACCTTTAATGTTTATATTAGTCTAGACTCTGTATAAGGTATAACGAGAAAACTTTTTCAGCCATTTAGATTAATAAAAGCTTAATATTTAAAAGCACACTCTTCATAAAAGTAGTAAAATAGTAAAAAAACACTATTGCACACTGAGATTTTAATTTAAACAAAAGTTTTTCAACTAAATTATTATAATCAATCTCCAGTCATTGTGCCGATAGTCGTGACGGCCAATGGCATAATAGCTAAGAGTCTCGATGAACATCTGAGGAGGCTCTCGTTGGGCAGCTGGATCAAGGGCGTGATCCAGAAAGCGGTACTCCTGGACACGGCGCGTATCGTTAGGAGGTTCCTCTCTCAGCAGCCCTAACCACCGGTAGCTTGGACCTTGTTCCCGATACCGGTGGGCTACTAATTTCAGAGCTGTGTGTTCCTTCCGGAGTGGTTCTGCTGGCGGCCTCGACGGCCTGAGTCCTCAGCACTTAAAGGACCTTATGTGTTCAGGCGCTGGGGAAGCTGGTGAGTTGCTCTCGAAGGAGCTTACGGCTCTGATGAACCTTATGCTGTCCGGTAAGGTAAACGAATCCGTCATCGACATCTTGTACGGAGCCAATTTATGTGCCCTGCGCAAGAGGGATGGCGGGATTCGTCCCATTGCCGTAGGAACTACTTACCGGCGTATGGCAGCCAAGATTTGCTGTAAATTGTATGGTGAGGTAGTTTCGGATAAATTTCAGCCCCTGCAGCTTGGTTACGGCTCCAAAGGGGGCTGTGAGGCTGCCGTACATGCATTATCGACCTACCTAAATTCTGGCAAAGGAGAGGTGATCCTGAAGGTTGATATTAAAAATGCTTTTAATTCGGTTAATAGGGACACCTTGCTGGCAGAAGCTAAAAAAGAAATACCTCAAATTTTTAGTTTTCTCTGGCAATGTTATAGGCATCCATCTAAATTGCTTTATCGGGACAACCTTCTGGAATCCGCTGTTGGCTGTCAACAAGGTGACCCTCTCGGGCCAGTGATCTTCAGTCTGGCTATCCACCCAATTATTCGACAGCTGAATTCAAAATTTAACGTTTGGTATCTCGATGATGGAACCCTGGGAGGCGATGTAGACACAGTTTTAGATGACCTGCAATTTTTAAAACACCAACTACATTCTATAGGACTAGATCTAAATTTTTCTAAATGTGAGTTATTTTTATCTGATAGTACCGACAGACAAGTGACACTTTCAAAATTCAATAAAATAGCCCCCGAAATCAAAATTATTGAAAAAAGCTCTCTTCGTCTCCTCGGGTCCCCAGTCTTCGATGATTCCTTTCCCGATTTTATTGCGGAAAAAATTCAAAATTTTAACAACATTTCGGAAAGATTGCTCCAAATTAACATGCATTCGGCTATCACCATAATTCGCTTTTGTTGTTTTGGCCCCAAATTAACATATTTCCTTCGTGCTTCCCATCTATGGAAGCACCCTCCTCTTTTAGAAAAAATGGACCAAATTATCCGTCATACACTTACTTTAATTTTAAATGTGGCCATGGACGACCGAGCTTGGGCACAAGCTACTCTTCCTATCCGTATGGGAGGCCTCGGCGTCCGCAAAATTTCTAGTATTAGTTTACCGGCATTTATATCCTCGGTCCACGGTACTGAGAAATTAATCAGGAATATCCTAGCACCCATACTGATTAATTTTGATGTGCCGTGCTTCACCGAGGCTATTGATGCTTGGAGACTCGCTTGCCCGAATTGTAATCTCCCCGACTACCCATCATCCCAGAGACGGTGGGATGAGCCGCTCTGCAGAGCAGTTCAGGAGCACCAAATTGCCACTTCTGCCTCTCCTGCCGAACGCGCTCGCCTGCTGGCTGTGGGTGAGTGGGAGTCGGGCCTCTGGCTTCACGCACTTCCGTCGTCGAACATAGGCACCTTGTTTGACGACACTACTTTCCGCCTCGCTGCTTCCCTACGTCTTGGCGCTCCCTGTTGTACTCCTCATCGTTGTCACTGTGGCGAAGTTGTCAACAGCCTCGGTCACCACGGTCTTTCATGCAGCCGAAGTGCGGGTCGCATAGCGCGTCACGGAAACTTAAACGACATCATCCGACGTGCTCTCGTCGCCGTCGGCGTTCCGGCCGTATTGGAACCCCATGGCCTGGCACGCGACGATGGCAAAAGACCGGACGGGATGTCTTTGTTTCCATGGAAGATGGGTAGGCCTTTAGTGTGGGACGCTACTTGTGTCGATACTCTTGCGCCATCCCATCTTCCTAGCTCGTCGTGCTGTGCTGGCGCTGCCGCTGCGGCTGCAGAGAACCTCAAGCGGCGGAAATATAATAACCTCATTGGTAGTTATATTTTCGAGCCGTTTGGGGTTGAAACTCTTGGTCCGTGGGGTCCGAGTGCTCACGCTTTGTTTAAGGATCTTGCCAAACGCCTAGTTGACACTTCGCGTGACCCAAGGGCTGGCTTTTACTTTGGTCAGCGAATTAGCATTGCCATACAACGTGGCAATGCTGCCAGTCTTTTGGGCACATTACCAGTGGTCAACGATGGAGAGGAGTTTTTAGTTAAGTGTATATTTTTAGGTTTAGTTAGTGAGTAGTTTTTGGTTTAAGTGTATATTTTGTAGTCTTAGTTAATTAAGTATTTTATACACTGTATATACTTGTATCTATGTAAATAAATAAAAACCATTTATTACTAAAAAAATTATTATAAGCATTTAAGTGAAAAACATAAAAAAGTCATAAGATTTTAAGAGGTCTTGACAAAGCAGAATTTATTAAGCGAAGTTGCAAAGATTAACAGATTTTTTAAGTTTTGTTTTATAGAAAATATGAGTCATCTTAGTTAATCTTAAGTTTTCTTTATTTAAGTGATTAATTACTTTTTACCCAACCCAGAGAAGTGCCTCAGTTCAGCCTTTCACTAAACAGGTTCATCAAATCTTTTTTTCCATTAAATTAATTTTAACCTACGATTATCTAAACTATAATAGGAGGGTTGGCTTCCACACTTACTTTACTTTTGCAAGGGTCGAGTGCCTTTTTAACCTTTGGCCACTAACATGACCCGTCACAGGGGGACTGTACACGGGGTCGCCAGGCATCCATGTGCTGATTTGGTTCCTGGGATGGTCACGGCGTACAGTGTGTTCTGGTGCACCGGTGATGGGGGGTTACCCCCAGAGGAGGATCCGGTGACGGACAGCCGCGGCGGGTTCGCGGTGTGTTCGACGCGTGCCTGTGTGCCCGCCATAAGCGGCACAGGGGGAAACCGTGGAGTTTTAGTGGGTTGGAGTCCCACATAACTGCGCTGTTTCTCGTGGTAGCACAGTATGCATAAGCATTCCACAAAGCTAAATAAAATGGTATCTTACGCAGCAGTAGCGCTTGCAAACACTTCTCCTTCTTAGCGTGTCGATAACAAATATAAAATAAATAAATATTATTGATTTTATTTTTACAGGCTGAAGCCTCTATTCCGCTACGGTAACACCTTTCAGTGACGCAGTCGTAAGGTCTTCACACGTACAGGTGACAGAGCACGCTGCGCACGCCGAGAGGTGGGCCTTGGGCTCCGGAGAGATGCCTCACAAGCACTGAAGGTCAGAGCCATCAAAGAACCCCCACCTGTGGAGGTTATCTTTGCTGCGGCCGATTCGAGTGCGGAGTTTATTTAGAGATTTCCGGGTCGACTACAGCAGCGTGTGCCCAGGCGGACAGCTATATAAAATAATCATGAGGAAAAAGGAATCAGGAGCTTCAAACACTAGACCAATGAACATGGCCAGAAAGAGGATGATTACTGAGGTGAAAACTAATAGAGAAGTAGCTATACAATCTGTTCGAACTTGTAGTAATAAAACTTTAAAGCCGTAAACTACGCTTAATTCGAATAAAATATTGATAAAAACACCACACATAAAGGGTTTCAAACTAAATTTTGTTGGCAATATATTGTTTTTAATTAATTGACTTAGCGCTGTGATATTGTGTTATTTTGTCAATGTGTAGACTAACTCGAAGACTAACAAAAAAAAACCGTGAAAAACATGTGTTAATCCCTAAAAATTTTGCAGAATTTTAGGAAATGCAATAAAAACTTGTGAAATTACGTTAAAGATTTGACTTTTATGGGTCAATGCAAAAATATCTTATCTTTTGAATGTAAGATGAATATTTTTTTAGATTACATATGCGATGGTCGTAAAATTAAAACTAAATGTATTGCTCTGTAAGATCTTGGTCCAAAGTTATGGTTGCTAGCCTATGTAGATATCTTAAGTCAGGTACTAAAATTGCTCTATCTTTGAGGATGTGGTGAATTCATCCCTTGTGTGGGGTGTTTTTATCGATACAATTAACTGTATAAGTTTTATTACTACGAGTCTGATATTATTCGATTATTATTGTTACGTTTATTAGACGCTTGGGGGAGGCCAATGTCCAGCAGAGGACGTCTTTCGGCTGATATGATGATGATGACTTCGAATCCGGACACATTGTATGTGAAGAAGACATGTTGCTACGACCTCAAATAGATGGGGACAAGGACAGAGTCCCTAAACCAGTGAAATTCTACCAATGATAGCGTCGCGATAGCGAGCGAACGTAAAAATATATGGGATTGCCAAGAGCTATAGAAATGTCACGTGATTAATACCTTATAATTTTTCTATTAAAAATAGGCTCGCACTTGACCACTATCTCATTTGATGGTAAGCAATGATGTGTTCGACGGTGCTGCACGCTTGCCTATAAGTAACCTATTCACTCTTGAGTTAAAGACCCCGAGGTTGTAGCTATCGGGAAACAGACTCCGGCAGGGAATTCCATTCCTTAGCTGTACGCACCATAACAGTATTCTCAAAAAGTTTAGGGTGCAGGGATGTCTACCATGTACCGATGACACATCGCCGTACGTCTTGTAGTTCCTCTCACCGTTGCCGATTGGCACAGAGGCAGTGGAACGCGTTCACAAATTTACCTACCTCGGGAGCATCGTGTGAGCAGAGACTGCGGATAGAGAAGAGGACATCGCTTCACGAATTGCTCAAGCCCGAGCTGTTTGGCGGAAAACTAAACGGAAGGATTAAATTTAAAATCTTTGGGACCAATGTTAAATCCGTGCTGTTCTGGGGATGCGAAACATGGAAGGTCACAAAACACATCTCACGTCAAATCCAAGTCTTATTTTTTCGGGTATAGCAGCCACTTTGTTGCTAGGAGGAAAGAGTGCCCATACTATGTTTAAAATTCCGAGCGGTCTAAGTACCGCACAGAGAGCCCAGTATGTAATATGTCTAGAAATAGCGATAAAGTTAAGGTTTTACGAGATGAATGCACAATTGCAAACCGTAAAGCAGTTGAAGCAGCAGACAGAACATTAAGTGATATCATGCAAAATGACCAACCCATGGGTGGTATACCAGTATTTTTATGTGGCGACGTTCGGAGCTATTTTGATTCCACGTAATGACCAAGAGGCAGCAATTAACGCTGAAATTTTGAGCTTCGTTTCGGGGGATAATGTAGAGTATTTTTCCATTAACAGAGGTTTGGAAGAAGAAGAATCCACCAACTATCCAGAAGATTTTTAGAAGCCCTCAGTGCTCCTGGAATGCCAGCTCAATAGATAAATTTAAAAGGACCATGCCTATAATGCTCCCTAGAAATCTAAGCCTACCAAAACTTATTTATATCAACTAGGATAATAACAATTGATTCTACCGTCCATTCGGCAAAGGTGTTATGGAGAAGAACGGACAAGAAACTCCGTACTTTCTCTTTAAAAATAAAATGTGTTTTACAATATTTACATAAGAACATACATTAATCTATATATATCTATAAAAGCGAAAGGTGACTGACTGACTGACTGATCAATCAACGCACAGCCAAAACTGCTAAGCCTAGAAGCATGAAATTTGGCAGAAAGGTTCTTCAAGTGACGTAAGTGTGCACTAAGAAAGGATTTTTGGAAAGTTTGTATGAAAAATCTAATTCCTTCGACCAAAATTCTTGAAACTTAGCACAAATAGTATTCTAAGTAAATTATAAAGATCGATATTATAAGTTTTTCGACACTACCCCCAAATGATGATTTAGGGGGTGTTGAAGTTTGTATGGAAAAATCAGATTTCTTTGAACAATAAACTTGAAACTTTTTTTATATTTTTTTTTTATTTATCTATAGGCTCGCGTTTGACCACTATCTCGCCTGATGGTAAGTGATGATGTGGTCGACGGTGAAGCACGCTTGCCTAGAAGTAACCTATTCACTCTTGACTTAAAGACCCCAAGGTTGTAGCTATCAGGAAACAAAGACTCCGGCAGGGAATTCCACTCCTTAGCTGTGCGTACAATGAAAGTATTCGCAAAACGCTTTGAAACTTGCCAAAAATACTTATCTAAATGAATAATAAAGGTTGCTACTATTATTTTTTGAAACTACCCCCAAAAGACGATTTAGGGGTATTTAATGTTTTGGAAAAATCTGATTTCTTGGGTCAATATACTTGAAACTTGTCACAAATACTAACCTTAAGGTTGCTATTATTATTTTTTGAAACTACCCCCAAAAGACGATTTAGGCGATGTTAATTTTTTTCAAGAATCTTATTTCTTGGGTCAATAAATATGAAACTTTGCCTAAATACCAACCTAAATAAACAATAAAGGTTTTCATTATTAGTTTTTCGAAACTACCCTTAAAATAAGATTTCGGGGTGGTAAAGATTTTTGATTACTTTTACTGCACATAGCTTCTTTTTAAGATGTAGGGGAGCACTTAGGAGGGATTTTTGGAAATTCAACTTTTGAAGGGGTTAAAAGGGGGACAAAGTTTGTATGCAAAATCTTATTCCTTGAGCTAATATTCTTGAAACTTGGCATAAATAGTAATCTAAGTAAATGATAAAAGGTTGACATTATTAGTTTTTTGAAACTACCCTCACAAGTCGATTAAGGGGATATTGAAGTTTGTATCGAAGAATTTTATTTCATGGGTTACTAAACTTGAAACATTGCACAAATACTAACTTAAATAAATTATAAGGCTGTTATTATTAGTTTACCGAAACTACCACCAAAAACAGATTTACGGGGTGTTAAAGTTTTTTTAAATAATTATATAACTTGGGTTAATAAACTTGAAACTTAAGCAATAAAAGTTGTTATTATTAGTTTTCAAAACTACCCCCAAAAGATTTTTTTTTGATGAATTTACTTCTTGAGTTAATTAACTTTAAACTTGACATATATACCAACCTAAGTAAACAATACAGGTTGAAATTCTTAGTTTTAAAAACTAATCCCAAAATGCGGTTTTTTAGGGGTGTTAAGGTTTTTTGAAGAATCTTATTTCTTGAGTTAATAAACTAGAATCTTGACATAAATATCAACTTAAGTAAACAATAAAGGTTGTCATTATAAGTTTTTAGAAACTACACTCAAAAGTCGATTTAGGGGGAGTTAAAGTTTTTTGAAAAATCTTATTTATTGGGTTAATAAACTTGATACTTGACAAAAATACCAACCCTAAACAAGCAATAAAGGTTGATATTATTAGATTTTCGAAACTGCCTCCAAAATACGATTTAACAGGTGATAAAGTTTTGTTAAAGAATTTTATGTCTTGGGTTAATAAACTTGGAAGTTGACATAAATACCAACCTAAGTAAACAATAAAAGGTTGTCATTATATTTTTTCGAAACTACCCCCCAATATAAGATTAAGTGGGTGTTAAAGTTTGTTATGAATCATACTGGACAAGGTTTCGTTTTTGATGTATGATGTGGGATCTAGGGGAGCACGAAGAAGGAATTTGCGGAAAATCAACCTTTCACCATCACATTTCAGCCAAAAAACGTCCACTGCTAAACATAGGCCTTCCCCAAGCGCCGCCACACTGATCGGTCCTGTGCGTTTCGCATCCACCGGACTCCCGCAGCCTTGACCAGGTCGGACTTCTTAATTTGCGTTTTCCGGTTCGCAGTCACCACTAAACTGTCAACCTTTAAGGGGGTGAAAAGGGGGCAATTTGTTTGTATGAACAATCTCATTCCGTGGAGATAAAGTAGATAATCAAAGTTTACATAATACGTTTTTTAAAACTACCTCCGCCCTGATAGGGTTAAGTGATTTTTTTTTTGAGACATCTTACTGAGCAATCTAACTAAAATAAACAAAAAATTAAAAAGAGAAAATATACCCAAATTAGGTTTTAAGGGGCGGATTTTACTTTATAGCGGTAACCTAAAATGTATTATTCTTTAAGTCAAATAACGAATCGTCCCAAACCTATAAACCGTAGAACTTTACAAAACCACATTTTTATTTGGTTTAATAGCTGGTTTGGTTTAGCTTATTTTTGGTTGCCATCACACGAACGAAGTCGCGGGGGGAGTTAATATTATAAATGTGAAAGTAACTCTGTCTGTCTCTCTGTCTACCTTTTCACGCTTAAACCGCTGAACCGATTTAAATGTAATTTGGTTCGGAGTTATTTTGAGACCCTGGGCAGGACATAGGATAGTTTTATCCAAACATACTTACGGAAATCATACTTAAGGGAGTGAAAGAGGGGTAGAAGTTTGTATGGAAAACCTATAATATTAAGCCGCGATATAAAAAATAAGCAATTCAAATTACTAATGCTTCGCAGACGAAGTCGCGGGCAACAGCTAGTAAATTCATATATGTGAGGACGATGCACCCAGAATAGCACTACGTACAGTTACAAAGTATTAAAAGTACTCAAAAAAGTGCTGGGCAGTTATATAATACTAGAAAAAAAAATATTTTACTGTAGCGGCACCGACGCCGCCACTTACGAACTAATGACAAGACGTAAAACAAATCCTGCATCGCGCAAGTAAAGTTTTCGGCGCGATTAGAACACTTCCAACAGTCCGACAACAACCGTTGGGCAGTTGCCCGGACCAGACCAAACCCGACTGGTCAGAGGATCCTCACTTTTCTATGGAGGTTTGTGGGGCTTTACACCCTGTTCCACCTGCCTCCAAAATACAATACAAATATATTCATACAGTCTTCAGCAGGTCCAAAACAATAACAATATTTTTAACCTTCAAAACAATAATTTTCTGCTTATCACTTGTTTGGCCCTAGTGGTTGTGGAGCAGGACTAGCATTGAGCCAAGCATTTTTATCAGCGATATAATTCTCCAACTTATAATATGCCTGCCTGCATAGTGTGCATTTTATATAAGTTTTTAATTACGTTTCATTCAGTTCTAGAATGTGGGGCGGTATTTTATTGTAAAGTACAGAGTCCAGTTTCCAGTGAGCCTATGTTACGCAATGACAATTAATACAGCCCAAGGCCAGACGCTGAAGGTTGCAAGTGTGGGTCTAAGTATTAGCTGTTTTTCGCACGGACAGCTATATGTAACTGTCGCTTTAATCCCATGCTCCGAAATGGTCCCGATCACATTCCCAAGCAAGCTGTGGACTGGAATCCCCAAGGGAAACAAAGCGTGGCCATCCCCGTCTAACCTGGCGTCGCACCGTTTTTGGCAAATGCGACGAGCAACGGAATGACGTGGAGCGAGGTGAAGCGTGAAGCTAAAGACTGATCGCGACTTTTGTGGATGCCCTCTGCCCCATATATGAGACATAAGTAGGACATTAAGTAAGTACCCCTAAGAAGGTGTTTATAAAGTCCACGTGAACGAAGTCGCGGGCAACGGCGAGTATTAACTATTAGTCAAGATTTCCTCACGATGTTTTTTTTCTTTACCTTTGTCAGCGATGCCTAAGATAAACTGAGAAAGTACACACCTCAAGTACGAGAGGCGAGGTCTTAGCCACTGGGCCATCATGATGAATACACACAGAATTCAATGATATAAACCCCACATTGGCAGTTGCATACGATTAAGTATCTAGTATTAAACCTGCAATAACTAAAGTTAAGAGAAAGGACAAGAAGGAAGAATTTAAAACACAGGATATCACCAAATTTTAACATAGTTAAACACTGCTCCAGATAACAAAAAGTGGAATTGTTTAACGGGTTACCGAAAGAGTTAAAACTATTAATTTATAGTGTCCACATATTTAAAACCAAGTTAAGGGCCTTCTTGTTGGAAAAATGTTATTACTCGATATCAGATTTTATGTCAAGAAATTAAACTTTAGATGAATTATTCTGACATAAATATATTTGATTTAAATAAACATTGTAATTGGTTAAGACATATTTTTATTAATTAACATTATAATTGAATGTGACATAAATATTGGATTAATTAGACATTCTAAATTGTTTGTGACATATATAATTATTATTATTTATTTTTTTTAATTTTAATTTGACATTATAGTGCTCGGGACATATAATGGATTATTTTGACATTCTAATTGTTCGAGACATATTGATTGCTTTGACTTGTGAGATATATTGGAATAAATCGATATTCTACTAATTGTTTTTTTGTCAAAATTAATTAATTTGATAATATATTTGCATGTGAAATATATTTTATAGAACAGATATGCTAATTGTTTGTGACATATTTGATTAATTTGACATTTTTAATTAGTTTTTTTCTGAAATATTTGAATAATCATTCACTATAATGGTTTGCAACTTATATTTGTAAGATTAATATGACATTGCATCTGTTTGTAAATAGTTTTAAATCAATATAAATTTTGCTACAATAATTTAAATAATCTTTATGTAATAATTTTAATGCAGTTATGTTTCACCAATTCTTGTAATTATGTAACCAATATTCGACACAATGTTATATATTTTATTTTTTTTATAAAAAACGTTGCCCCACACTAGGAATTTCTTCCTGTATCGTGGGTGCGTTAACAAACATATAAACTCACATACACAACACCCAGAGCCGGAACAACTATCTGTAGGTCATACAAATATTCGTTCCGTGCGAGAATCGAACCCGCGACACGCAGCGCAGCAGTCAATCGCTCACCAATGCAAGTTCAAGCTTAGAAAGCGGATCTGCACACCAGCAGATCTCCACGATATTTGTCCACCTTGCAATTCTGACTACAATGTTAAGGTGTTATGTAAATGTAACTGCGTCCAATCTTCCTAGTGGACCGGCGATGTTTGACTTGTAAAAAACATTTTAATAAAACTGAAAAGTTTATATATGAATTTCAATATCTTTGCATTTCATAAAAAAATCGGCCAAGTGCGAGTATGCCTCGCGCACGAAGGGTTCCGTAACATTATCGCAAAAACGGCAAAAAATATCACGTTTGTTCAAATCAAATCAAATATGTTTATTTGTTCGAATATGGTAAAATAGATGTTACAATATTGGTTCCAGCATATCCTGCCATAATATGGCGTACAAATATTTATTAATAATTATGAATAATAGTACATAATCTGAATTTGTTATAGTTAATTAATAAAGATTGAAATTGTATTGCAGTTATCATAAAGAAGAAAAAATAACAAAATGTATTATATTAGTAACGACTTATCTTCTAAATATTCTTGAACACTGTAATCATTTTTCTCCAATAACAGTCTACACAATACCCTTTTGAACAACGGCAATGGCAAATCTTGAGTATTATTTGGTAAATGATTATATATAATAATTGCCATGCAGTAAGTATTTCTTTTAAATAGCGTTAATTTTATTTGGGGTAATTTCAATTTGTATTTGTGTGGTGTTCTACTATTTATTTTGTAACTGCTTTTTTCGAAAAGATTATATTTTATTATGTTGTATGGGAGCCACACTTAAATATATTTTTTTTTTCTGTTTTTAGTATTTTTTGTTATAGCGGCAACAGAAATACAATATCTGTGTTTCAACTGTCTAGCTATCACGGTTCATGAGATACAGCCTGGTGACAGACAGACAGACGGACAGTGGAGTCTTAGTAATAGAGTCCCGTTTTTACCTTTTGGGTACGGAACCCTAAAAAGACTTTAGTTGAAATTAACAGAACATCATGCCTGTATCCTCGAAGACTTAGGCAGATGTTTACTAGTAAGGAAACACTGCACATTTTAGGCCCTTGGTGCATTTTCCGGGCACAAATCTAGACTCAACAGGGTGCTTCCCACTCAGAATTTTGCAACAGAAGATTACATTCAGGATTTGAATGTTGTTGTTTGTGATTGGATGTTTTTCCATGTTATAGGGGGACTTCGGAATGCAGGCGTAATGTTGGAGATCAATTAATCTGCCAAGCCTTATCCCAAATATGTTGAGATCGGCAGATCTAACTGGAAGCAGCTGAATACCAGTATTCTACATGGAACGAATGCC